>JASDQU010688043.1:39239-51959 GCA_032191745.1 Picea mariana
AGGGCAATTTCTGCTGAACTGACCCCCTTTGACCGGCGTTGACCGAGCATCTAGCAGTCTCAGATTTCGAATATGATAGCTTATTCACCATCCTTGTACATCTCGGAACGCAACCCAAGTGTCGGATTTCGCCCAGGTGTCCTGCAAGTATACAAACGACGGAGCTATTACGGGATTTGGCGAAATCCTGTAATTTCTGCTAAATTTCCAATTTTAATGCAATAATTTAGAAAATTCAATTCTGAAGTTAGAGGATGACAAATTTACCTTGGATAGGCTATTTTATGATAAATGTGGAGTAAAGTGAAGGAAAATGGCAAATAAAGAGGCAAAAAGTATGGTTTGGGAAAGCACAAAAATGGACTCAACAGCCTGGTTATTTTTATGGTTTTCATTGTCCTCATCTTCCTCTGGTTCTGGAACTTCCTCTTTAACAAATATTTCTAAATCATGTTCTTCCATAAGGATGCCTACTCTGT
Source organism: Picea mariana (assembly GCA_032191745.1). Lineage (NCBI taxonomy): Eukaryota > Viridiplantae > Streptophyta > Pinopsida > Pinales > Pinaceae > Picea > Picea mariana. The sequence goes on from JASDQU010688043.1 coordinate 39,719, forward strand.
ACTTCCATGCTCTAAAGTTTTTTTATTCTTCCAGCTTCTCATACATTTTGGTGCTGGTAGTCATCCTTCCTAGGAATATGAAGTTAGTTTTCCAAAACACTTCCAAAAATTTGATGAAAATCTTCTTTTTCAAGCCTGCTCTGATACCATGTTGATTTCTTTTGTTTTTCCAACAATTAAAGTATTATATTCTATTATTATTATTTAATATGAAAAAATATTACAACTGAAAGATAGATATCCACAGAAAAATAAGATATATCCTTAGGGAAACCCTCAAGGGGGAGAAAACCCTGCAAACTTTCCTCAGTATAGATTCCCCCAACATGTACAATGTCATACAATGTTATTTCAAAAAATAAAGACCAAAGATATCTATACACGAACCAAGAATTCTCTCCTAGATAAGTCTGTAATACTCTCTTGTACTTATATTCAATGAATGATCAAAATGACTCAATATAACCTCTATTTATACTCTAAAAGACCTAAAATACATGACTTATCGATAAAACCTTTCACAATTACACTTAGGAATAACCAATACAATTACATTTAGGAATAACTTCTGAAATTACAAAAATTCTCAACAAAGAGATGATTTGGTTACATAGGGTTATGGAGGAATTGGAAAGCATCGGGAGAACAGAAAGTTGTACTATGACAACCATAGTGCCATTCACCTTGCAAATAAATCAAACGTCCATTATAAGACTAAACATATATGGATTAGGTACTATTTCATATGATCCATTTTGGAAGATGGACTATTGAAGTTGGAAAAGATACATACTAGCCAGAATCCATTAGACATGTTAACAAAGGTAGTAAGAACGGAGAAACCGAGTTCCTTCTTAGTTTTAGTTGGTCTTCAAGAATTAAATTCTTGAAGATGAAAAACTTGCTAGGTCCAAGGTGGATCATAGTCCAATAGGTACAACATTAGTCGAGTTGTTGTTTCATAGGTCTTGTTCCAGTCGTGTTTGGATCCCATTTCATGACAGGGGGTGTGGGTGGGATTTCCCCTTGCACATATGTCACCATGGGGTCTACAGGGGGGAGACGAGAATACTTTTGAGCTTACCCCAATGGGGGTCTAGGGGTAGTTCCCCCAAAGAGAAATTTTTGGGAAAGTTGACTTGTAAAATATTGTAATTTCATAGTCAATATGAACCATTCATTATTGGGTTGCAAATCTGATGGTATAAGTTAGGTTAGGGTTTTTTTCCCTAGAAGGAAATTGTCTTTTATGTATGAGAGAATTTCATTATAGTGAGGTGTGTGAGTGAATATTGTATTCTGAGAGAGGAGACTACGAGAAAAATAAGAGGAAGTTAGAGAGAGAATGTTGTAGGTTCTATCCCTTAATTTGTTGGATAATAATAAAGGAAGGACTAAAAATTTCTCTAGTCAATGTAGCCCATATTGGGTGAACCACATATATCTATGTCTCTATTGTATTGTGTATCTTTCGTGTTTTATTTCCACATCTATTTTTATTTTATTTCTCTGCGATCCTCTTTTCTAACATGACGTTTTGTAGAAATCATTAAATTAGTGAAGATTTTCCTTGAGGTTTAGTGTGACTTGGGATTTGGTCCCTTAGGAAAAGAGGTCAATTGACATAGATTAGAAAAAATTAATACCTCTAATTTTCATAGTTTTCTTGTTGTTTTAAGCTTGATACTTCATTAGCAAAATGGTAGTTTCTAAATGTTTGTATCAAATTAAGTTAGTAGTGATATAGTACCTTGCAAAAATTTTGATAGCAGGTACCCATTGAAATCCTCGAATTTAGATAATTTTAGTGGGTATTTTTGGGGGCACAATAAATAATGACTCACCAAGAAGAACCAATTATCTCTGATTTTAGATACAACCTCAAATTATATTACCTAATCCCTTTTATAATATGAAACGTTTACAAATGTGCCTACACATGGATCCCACGTCATTAAGCTTTACTGAAAAATGATAAAGTGGAACAACCAAGATGATATATTGAATAATACTTGTGAAATTTTAAGGGATTAATTCATCAACTTACTTCATACACAAAAATCTTATGAGTATAAGAAACTAGAAAGCAGTAATCCTGACTATTTATAGGTTGATGTGTGTTCCTTGGCTCTCTTTTCCCGACATTGCTTCACTGCCAACATGCATCCATAGCCCTAATGAAGCTTACTTGGTATCATACAAGCATAGACTCACTACCAGGGAGTGCCCATAGCCCCAAAGGGTTTATGGGTACTTCCCACACCATTGACATTGCTTCCAACTTCCTTTTGATTTTGCATTCACCCTTAAGGATTTGTAATATATGTATTAATTTTGCAATTGGACATTTTAGGAAGTGGGGTCATACAAGAGTTTATTTGATATGCTATCCTCAATCGTTACTTCATCCTTATGGTTCTACTATGAGAAAATTATGGTATGTTCTTTTACATTCATGTGAATTGGGAAAAACATCACAAAGATTATTCATAAGGCATCTAGGATTGTCACTTTTCTTTAGCCGCTTGAAAACCAATAAGCTTCATATGAGAGTGAGAACAAAAATACATGAAAACTTTCATTAGGATTATGAATAATAGAAGTTATTAACCTCAGTGTTTCTCTTCAAAACAGATCTGAACCAATTATCCTACTTTACTATAACCATTATATGTGGTTTTGCAAACATTGCAATGGTGCAAGGAAACCTTATCACTTTTGCGTACTTGAAGAGATACTCACATAGGAGCTAAGATCAAATTATATTATATAGTCCCAATTTCTTGCCAAAAACTATGCATGGACAATGAATAATGATCTGTAGATATCGTATTTACAAGAAAATAAAAAGCTAAATCAGAAAATGAAAAGAAAAAAAGTATTTTAAGAACATTAGAAAAACTCAAAAAGGAAAATGTAAACAATATAGAAACCTAGTATGTACAAGGATAACTCACCAAGGGTGATTAGGAGAATTATATTTTAAATATTCAACCAATGACAGGGAGCTCCTGCATGTCTCCCTCCAATGTCTTTAGTCTAAAATTTTCTGACCCAATTTTCTCATAAATTTGTTATGGACCTAGCCATAATTTATGGAATTTGGTGTGTTTTCATTTCATTTCATTCACCTTATCCCATTTACGAACTAGATGACCTTCTTGAAAATATTTATTTCCTACAGAGGTTTTATGAAACCATCTTTTTTTATCATCTCTTGTTGTTGTAGTAAGTTATTTTTATATTTCTCTCTTTCTTCTTCTAATTTAAGAAGTGGGTTCAATCTTTGTTTCATTACTGGGCATTCCTTGTCTTGGATAGATTGATCTAGTTGTAGGGAAGGTAAGAAAGTATGGATTGGTAATATAGGATTTTCTCTCTATACCATAAAGAAATGTGAATTTCCTAGGGAATCCTTACATGTTACTCTATCATCCCATAGGGCATTGGGGAGGGATAGATGTCAATTCATTTTGTGTTCTATTATAGTCCTTTTCATAATTTTGATTATATTTTTATTTTTGGATTCTACTAGAGCATTACCCTAAGGACAATAATTATCTAAATATTCAATTTTAATGTTATTTGCAAGTGCATATTCAATCAATTTCAATGAAGATAAATATTTTCCATTGTCAAATACTAAGGAATTTGGGACAACAAATCTAGTCACAATGTTAGAATCAAGGAAATATATCACTTGATTTTCATTCATCACTTTTAGAGGAATTACTTCAATCCATCTAGTGAAATAGTCTATTGTAGTCAAGATGTACTTCTGCACTTGAGATGAGTTTGGTTTTATTTCCCCAATCACATCTCAATGCCATTGTTGAAATGGGAGTTCAATTGAAATTGATTGTAGAGGAAAAGCAAGCTTATTTTCCCTTCTAGCTGAATTTTGGCATTCTTGACATACTCTTGCATATGCATGTGAATACTTGAATATATTAGGCCAATAGTAACATGTCCTAAGTATTTTGTGTGTAGTGGTGTCTCCCCTAAGGTGTCCTCGAGTTGGAACATCATGTAGTTCAGAATGGAATTTTTCAGCATCTTCCTTTTCCAAACATATTAGGAAAACACCATCATAATTCTTCCTAAATAATATCCCTTGAGAAAGGTGGTATTGAGTTGATTTGATCCTAAGAGATCTGATTTTCTTGGGTTCCATGTATTTTGGAGCTCAATCATGATTCAAATAGTACTCCATTTCATAATTCAATGGGTCATTATTTACGAAGATGTAACAAACTTCTTTTTCTAGTAAACTCTGATGTTCATAAAGTTGTTCTTCATCAATTTTTTCTTCTACTGATTCAGTTTCCATCCTATAAAGTCATTTTCCTTTCACAATATTAGCAGGACTTATGTTCAAATCATACTCTTTTAAATATGTCATCAAGTTAGATCTCTTGTCTCCCAAATCTCTTTTCACTAAGAGATTTCTCACAGTAGGGAAAGGTACTATCGCTTTGGTCTTGGATTTGAGTAGGTAGGGTCTGAAATGTCTGAAAGCCTTAAAAACATCATAGGAATTACTTTATACTTCTATATAATCAAGATCTACTCCTTGTATACCCGAAATCATAAAGGAAATTGGGAATTCATTGCCTTCACTATAACTACAAATGTGATGTCAGAAGCGAAGATGTAAAGTTTGAAATCTTTAGAAAAATATGGACTCATCAATGTAGGGACCTAAGATATCTCTTCCCCAATATTTATGAATGATTCTTTCTCCTCAAGTTCGCATTTGTAATATGTATGTTTCTTTATCATATCCTGAAGAGGCTTAACAGTTTCAACAAAACTTGGGACAAACCTTCTTACAACATGTGTTTTCCCAAGAAATTATTGCATGGAGTTTTTATTATGGATAAAAGGAATTTCTGAGATATCTTCATTTCTTTCAAGTTATATCATCATACCATATTTATATACACCAAATCCTAGTAATTTGACTTCATTACCTGAAAAAACATATTTCTTTGGATTGAGTGAAATTTCATACCTTCTCCCCTTTTTCGATATTTTTCTCAAGTGGGCTATATGATATTTTTTGTCTTTGGATAAGACAGTGGCATCATCAATATATACCACCACATAGTCACCAATTAGTCTTCTGAATGCAATGTATGTGGCTCTTTGGAAAATTTCCCCTACATTTATTAGTCCTAATGGAATTTTCTTGTAGGCATAGGTTCTCCATTTACTTCAAAAAGTACTTTTCACCTGGTCATCATGGGAAACTAGAAATTGATTGTAACCAGAATAATCATATAATAATTAGAGCATTTCGTAACTAGAGAACAATTGCAGGATTTCTTCCATGGGTGCAAAAAGATACTTGTCCTTCTCCGAGGCCTTGTTCAAGTTTCAGAAAGCAACACACAATCTTACGTCCCATTTCTTATTTTTTACAAGAATGAGATTAGCAATCCATAGGTTTTTTCCAAATGGGAAGATTATCCTTGTTTTCAGTAGCTTGTTCAGTTCAACATTTACTTGAGTTTCTAAGTTTGGATTCATCTTCCTCAATTTTTGTCTAAAAGTATTTGTTTGAGACTTCGTGGGGATTATATGTTAGATGATATTTTTATCATATGTCTTGAGGTCATCATATGTACAATCAAAGATGTCTTTGTATTCCTTAAATAAATTTATGAATGCTTGTTTTTCCATTGTGGTATACTGTGTGTTCCAAGGTTTATTACTTCAAACTACATAGTGGAACTATTTGTTTTTCCATTTGGCACTTTAATTAAATTTTCTTGAAGATAATAGACATTCTCAAGCCTCACCACTTTTTTTGGGATGTTGTTAATTGGATTGATTTTAATCCTGAATGTTTGACTTGTTGATTTAGGAGACTTAGAATTCACATCATGGTCATGTTGGTCTTCATTTATGACATACTCTTTCAAGTTGTCTAGAAGATGTATAAAATTTATGATTTCTTGGTCATCATCAAAGTCTATCCAGTTTGTTATGTTGTCAGGAATTGGATGACTATACAATAATTCCACATAAAACGCATTAGGCATTATCCCTTCGGATGGAATCAATATAGATGCAACATTAGATAATAAATGTACATCATAATCTAATGAACGAGGAACATGAATGATATTAAATGCATCAAAGTTTTCTATCGTGTCAGAGCCTCCTGTTGGTAATGTTTGAGGTGACTTGAAAGTTAATGACTGGTGTTTCTTAACCATCTTATTACACTTTTAGAATCACCAAATACGTTTATCTTCCTTTATTTCATTTCTACTGCCTTTTTCAATCCTTGTAGAAGATATTCATATTATGCAGTATTCTTTGTGCATTGAAACTCAAGTATGCATCTTGAAGTTTCACCTTCAAGAGACTTAGATCCATCAAATAATAAATTTCACATGTTAGGATCACTTTTAAGTTTAGTTATGGAATCAAATTTTGTTTTATTTTATGAATTATTGGGGTTACTAAAATTAGCATACACTTATAACTTGTTCATATATACTATGTTAGGTTGTACATCTGACGTAGACCCCAACCCTCGGGTCAAGGTCTGCTACAAGATCGTTCTAATTCCTACCCTTGAGTCAGATTGAATCTTCGATTCCTCTTCGGGGAATCCCACACACATAAAATAGTACTCCCCCACAGGTCCTTATGAATTGAGCCCACGTGATCAAACAAGAAGCATCAATTCCAATCTCCCTCTAACCAAACAATGTGGTCATATTTCTCATGATTTCAGAACTTCAGAGTTCACGACTTCATGACTTCTCCTTCCAAGTCTCTCAACTCTTCGCCTTCCGAAACTCGAGCTTCCAATGTGCCGAAATGCTTGTCGCGTCCTCTCCCACGACAGTATCGTGTTTCACAATTTCAGGAATCTCGGAAATGAAATCCCGAATCCTTATCCTTCGAAATGTCGAAATGTTGATCTCCGACATGATTTACCAATAGATGGCCCCACACAAATCTTTTTGCCCCTTCGGGACTTCACACTTCATGATTTCGCGAGTCTCGCTACAAGGCTTTCGGTTCTCCAACTCATGAAACCCTGAAATAGTCAACAAAGGTTTGACCTCCATGTCGGAAAGTACGCCACCTGTCCACTCTCCACTGTCTACAATCTTTGACATGGATTCTTCTGCCCCTTCAACTCTCAAATTTCGAAATGAGATTTCACGAGAGATCTAACGGCCCCATCTCTCCTGAGCTTTACACTTTATAAAACACTCGGCATAACTCTCCTTGCTCCTCTGCAAGACCTAATGGCTCTAGAGACTTTGCAAATTCTCCACGAAGAATTTCAACCATCCGTTTCCTCCTTGACAACTCCCACAAATTGAACAAGCTATTACTTCCATTAGAACTTATCTACCTGCAAAGTAACTTTGCAGGATCTCCCCCTGAACGCTTCAAGGTACTAACTCTCCTGAGCTTTCTCCACAACTCGAATCTTCAGGAAGACTCCTGCATGCACTCCTTGCAGCAACCCTTCAATTACTTCCAAGTATTGAATTCTTTGACTCTGCGCACTCTCCTTGCAACAAAAATCCTTCAATTCTTTTCTTGGTTGATAAGTTCTAAAATTACAACCAGCCTGTGCACACCTTGCATGGTTGTTGTGCTCAACCTGCACTTTTGCGGGAATGAGAATAACGTTATCTCTCCTGAGCTTTCAGAGATGAAACCCTGAACCCTTGTCAACGCACTGCTTGTGGACGACTTCACTGCACTCCTTGCAAGAATTCTTGCTCAGATAGAGAAATAATTGAAAATCATTCCTTACCCTTCCTCTCTCAGATTTCATATATTTAACAAGAAATCATTCATACATAGCGTAAAAACAAATGCATAATAGAAAGAGTAAAACAACTATAAACATAGCATTTAACATGCATACATAGAGAATATCACAACACCATAAGTCTGAATCAAAGCTTCATGTATTAGTTCAAGACTTCTGTACATGGGTTCTTCTACATAGCTCTCTACTTCTTCCTCTCTATGCTCTATGCTCAATTTTCAATGTTCATTGTTACAAATGATACAAGATGAGGGTGTCTATAGTCAGTTTTCCCTCCACTCCTAAACTGTCTAATCTGCAATTCAAAGCTACCTACTTACATTTACTACACATAAATGTCTCTACCTACTACAGACAAGAGCGAATCGCTCATGATATGTTTACAATCTACAAGTGTGTCTCCTCTTAATTATTTCATTTAATATCCACACATTTATTTCAAATCATTTCAAAACACTTTTTTGACAATGTGTTGAGATGCGTTGGTGCTTGTCCCAGTTGTCTTCCACCTCTGCGCTTGTTTGTTTTTGGCGATGCTCCTGCATCAACATCAGGGTTAGTGTCATTCCTATATAATATATTACACTGAGGCTCAACAATTTGAGTGCAATGAAGGATTTTAGATTGTGTGTTTTATTCTTCATAACAAGATATCTCTGCACTATGACTCCCAAAGAAATAATCATAATAATATCTCACTAAGAGTGAATGATTGGACATTATGGGTTCATTGGGATCATTTAATTATGTTACCACATTATTTGTATAATTTTTTATTTCTACTTTGATTTGATTTGGTTTTCTATTTTATGGCAGCCATAAGTGTGACCAATCGGTAGCAAAATATCCATCAAGAATAATAGACCAGTCTCTGCTCAAAATCATTCCATAATTATCAGTTATATCGACTACTATGATATGAATAGTTTGGTTTACTTTAGGGTAGGATGATAATATGGTCAAGACATTCTTTAACTCCCCAATGAATTTGAGCCTTGACCTATCAAACTAGATGATTTGAATATTAGATTCCTTAGGTTTGACATTGATCTTTTGACAAACTTAAATGGGCATGACATTTGAAGAAGCTCCCAACTCTACCATGTAGATGTGAACATTTATGTTGAAGATTTAAAAATTCAATAAGAAAGGATGAGTATTGGATTTTTATCTTTGGCCAATTAGAGATGCATTCATAGCTAATGGTTTCTTTAGTGTTGTCTTTTCAGTGGTGTGGCCAAATTTATTTCCCCCCTTCATCATTCCTACATTAGTTTCTTTAGTGTTCTTAGAAGCAGTACCCTACAATGTTTTGATAAAATTGTAATGGATTTTGGGTAAATTCATGATTTTAAATAGAGATATATTATCCTTAGTTCTTTTCAAATCTTCCAAAAAATCATAACCCAATTTCGTTGGAGGAATTGAAGAGGCAACATGATTATCACCAAAGGGTGTCTTCTAGGTGTTGGATGTTTTCTCAGTAGTTTTATAAGAGGAAGGAGGGTTGGAAGATGATGCCTTACACTCCTTGTGGTTACTGCATTTTGGGATATATGAATCTTTTCCACATCTCCCTTGTGTTGTTCCCCCAATCCAAAATAAATGTCCCTAAAATAATTGACCTCCTTTTCTTGTATTTCATCAATTTCTTGAGATTGATCCTATTTTTCTTCTTCCCCCTCCTCTTCTTCCTTGGATTCTTTTTGGGTATAATTTTCCCAAGATTTGAGGGATTGCACAAATTGTTACATGTTTATTCCTTGTGAGGGAAGGGTTGTCTTTGTGGCAGGAGTACTCTTTTCTTTTTTGGGTGTAAATCTAAAAATGTTCTTCAGGTTTGAAGAGCCTTCTCCACAATTACTTTTCATATCAATAATTTCATTAGAATTTTTCTTGACAAATCTATGGAGGGATTCCATATATGTGGAATCTTGATCTTTCTTATCCTCGGAAAGTTTGGTCACAATAGTCTTGGTTTTGACACCAATTTTATCCTTCTCAATCTTAATGGATTATTTAAAGGTATATTATAGAGTATTTTTTTCATCCATTTTTACAAGAATTTCCATGGAAACAGGGAGGAATGAAGTATAAAATTCAATAGAAACATCTTCAGTGGGATCAGAAGCTTAAGGGAATTTTTTTATTAAAGTGAGAAACCTTTGATTAAAATCCTTAACATTTTCTTTTGCATCCACTTTAATCCTAGAAATATATAGAACTAAATTTATTGGGGTCTTGTCTTCACCAATTTTTTCAATAAAAGTGATTTCAAAAGCATTCTAGCTAGTGATTGAAGATTGAGCTAAAGAAAAGTACCAAATGGAATCCTTGCTTTCAAACATGTAAGGAAATATCCTGCAGATGACATCTTCATGTTGCACATTCATTAATCTCACCGTAAGCATAAATTTATTAACATGGTCATCAATAGAGTCTTTCTTATCAAGAAAACATTTTAGTAGAATCTTTTCAAGATGTTTAGGCATGTCATGGACTTCCCCAAGTACTGTAATGACATCGTGAACCAACCAAGGTTGGATATTATTTTAATTTGAATGAACTTCGACCATTGGTTGAAGATTGATAGGGATTCCTTCTCCTCCTTCTCCTTATCCTTCAAGCTCTTCTTCAGGTTCACCTCTTGGTGTTATGGGTGGATATTCGGTACGAATGGGATGTCGACCACCCCTAGAAGGTATATAGTTTTCTAGGTCAAAGTATGATGGTTCTGAGACTCCTTGTAAGACTCGTGATAGTTGGTAACTTATTGTTCCAACTCTTGGGTCTCTTTCATGGTTTAGGGGAATTTCAAGAGCTATTTCTTCCCACGTGGAAATCCTATGTCCTTCGGGTACCGAAAATTCGATAGGAGTTTGGCCAGTTTTCCTAATCCACTGGCGGGTAAGCACACATTCATGAATTTATTTGATTAGCCATTGAATTTCATCATTGGCTAGGGAATGAGAGGTTGAATACCATGATTCATACCATGGGATACCTCAATGAGTGGATACTTGAGCCAAGGTGTTTATAGAGTATGGTTGATGAAATAAAATCTATTGCAAGTCGGTATGGTGAGAACCAATGTTTTTAATAGTTTTTATCAATGGAATAGAATGGGTAGGATCTTGCAATTTCTTAGCACCCATTCAGTTTAATGGAACTCCATCTAGCGCCACTTCTATTAACGAGTATAGATGGCCTTTCAAGTAGGTAAGGGAGAATGCCCGATGGCAGATCCCAATTAGACCTTCTCTCATTTGGAATAGCATTTATGACTAGTATGTGGGATCAGTTTCGACTCTAAAATATTATCTAATATGAATCTAAGAACAAAATGTTCTCAGATGAATTAAAATCTAAAATCAAATCTAATTAATATTGACTAATTCTATTCTAAATGTAATTCTATACTTATTTTAATATATCATGATTAGGATCAATTGAAGGAGTATGAGCACAGTTAATGGGATGTTTTCATTGTTATAGCACAATATTCCACCACTATGCATTTTTGGAATTGGCCTACTCATTTACACATTTTCCAACCACTTTTCCTGAGGTTCCTCTTAGAATTGTTTTTTTGGTATGTTGTATGTGCCCTAATACACATGTATCATGCAAACATACATGACCTTAATTCCTAAAATCCCATGTATACTCTCTAAAGTTGCAAAAAAAAAAAGATTATGTGCTTTCTAGCAGAGTTTACGGGCTATTTTGGGTTGCACAACCATTTTACCTCCTGTAAAAAGGTCCCTAGGGGGGTCATTTCAAGAGATGAGATCAAAGGCAAGTGAACTGTACCAATATTTCTCCCTTTATCATTCCAATACTTTGCATCTTATTCTGAGTTTTCATCCTCAACATTCCCAATCATTCATCCTCTTTATACACTCCATCCATTTCCTTCTATTGGCATGTTGGTTGTGAGGATCTCACTTGTTGGATTACTGAGAAGGGGGGTGAATCAGTAATAGCATAATTATAATCATTTTTATTCAAATGTTATATCAATGTAGAATTATTATCCAATAATGAGCAGTAAGAAATAAACAATCACACACATACATAGTACACCAGTGTTTTACGTGGAAACCCAAATCATGAGAAAACCACGGAATGTTTTTTCTTATATGTCTTGAAGAATTACATTTATTGGAAGCACAAACTTCATTTTTTTTCTAGCTGCAATTGGAAGGAGGCTCCAACCCCCTAGTTTCTCAGGCTATAACCTGAGGGAAGCTCCAACTCCCCAATTCTCTGGCTACAACCAAAAGGAGACTACAACCCCCAATGTTCTTCGGCTACAACCACCTGTCCTTGCCCAGTCCTACCACCCTGAAGTAGAAGTAGAATGATGGAACCACTCTCACACTATCACTGTGAGATATACTGCTATAAACCTGTACCAATAAATCT
>JASDQU010688044.1:0-16605 GCA_032191745.1 Picea mariana
TTTTTGTTTTGCATAGGGATCTATTGTCAAAACCACGATTTCAATTAGGTTGAAATAAGCCATAATTTCAGCGTTTAGAAAAAAATGTTTTGCTTTAGTTATCGTCACTTTTTTATTTAGGTGTTAATTTTAAGTTTTTTCTAAGCTATTGTATGAGTTTTGAAGGTCATGCGTGAAAAATGTTCTAATTTTGAGCCCGTTTGAAAAAATGGTGCTACCGATAGCACCACTTTTTGATTTGGGGTTGATTTTCATGTTTTTAATGCAAAAATATGAGTTTTTTGGGCTAGAGTTCTCATTTTGAGGTCACAGTTCTCGTTAAGTTGGTAATATTGTTACCTCTCAAACTTGAGGCAAGACCTATTAGACAAAGACCTTACAGACTGAATCCAGTGTATAAGTAGAAAGTGAAAGCAAACATTGACAGAATGTTGGAAGATGGTATCATACAACTAGTAGAGGAATTTGAATGGATAAGTCCTATGGTATGTTACGAGGAAAATCTCTCTATGGCTAGGGTAAACCACAACAGAAGGATATGACTACAGAGATCAACTCTATCCCAAAAACATGCTATATAAACCAGTGTGCAAGCGATATAAGAAAGGGACCTCCTTGTCCAGATGTTTGATGATGTTTACCATTGAGGACTTTGACCCAAAGCTTTATACCTGCAACAAGTTCTCAAAAAACAAGTAGAGCAGGCATATAGTGATAATATAAAAGGTTAGCACATTAGATAGCATAATCCATTAATATACAAAACAAACATGCCCATGGATAATAACTCATATATTTGCAAGATATCAATTGGACGGGAAGAGAGTATTTCTATTAATAAATGATCAACATAAGTGAAAATATTACAAACTTCCATGTCAACACGGTTCGAAACTGAGAAGCCAAGTTCCTTCCAGCTGGGCCTCCACCACTTCAATCCTCCACTAAAGGCAAGCTCATAGAAGGGAGACAACGATGTTATCCATCAATAAGGGAAGAGCTTGGGGAATGAACACTATGTTCAAACTTAAAGGACAAAAGGATGCAGACTCAATATGAAGTAATAATTTCTCCAGAGAAACTTTGCTCTCAAAGTTGAATTCTTTTCTCCCCTTTTCCATAGCTCGAAATTGGCCTCTTTATATCCTTCAAAATGAAATTGAAGGGCAGAGTCGGAACGTTTCCAGTATATGGAAGGCCAAGGATCAGAGATCTCCTGTCGTGACATGGAAACCCGACATTTAATTTTGATTTTCTGGCACAAATCCCAATGTACGTGGGATGTAGTGGAGCAGCCTGTGTATATGCTCACTGTATAAGGTGCAAGATGCGTACAAGTGGAAAAAACTGTATTTTGGTCTCTGGATTCTAGTAACATGGAAGACAAGTTTGCATAGGGAAATGGAATAAGGCCCTCTCTGCAAGATTGCATAAGGTGAGGCAAATCTTACTCTAACAGATGCCCTCTAATGTGTGAGGTCAGAGGAGTATCTGCGATGGCTAAAATACATTATAAATAACCCAGAAGTGGAGTGGTAGAGAGCCAACTGGATGAACTCAGTTTCTCATTACATTCTGCACTGACTTTGCATACATATTGGCTGCCAAAAATTACACTGCAGATCCATGTGAAAATATACCAAAAAAGTGTCCGTGACTATGAATAGGAAAACACAAATGTGGTTACATGATAATAACTATCATAGTCACGAAAAAGGCCCAGTAGAACCAGTCTCAAAAACCAATCTAAATATATCTGTAGACCATTGAGCACAATCTGATCTCCCATGATCACTGAAGTCATATAGGTACCGGTCCAATGAAAAGGAAGCAACAACTCAGGAAAGCTGCAACCACATAGTGATTTCTTCAAGTCTTCTACACAATCTGCCAAAGGTGCAAGTCTACATCATGTGAATAAAGGAGTTGAGGTCGAACACAATGAGACATCGTTCAATTACCAGTCATTCATGTATATTGTTAACAAATGCGAGACAACCTACCGATAATAAAAGTAGGTATCAAGGCACCGAGTACATTCTTACAAGTTTGAATAAAAGAGTCAGTGTTGAACACCTGAAGAATACATCAATCATGAGACATTGATGTATTCCCAACTGTCAATGGCAAGAGAGCCTGCCATTGATGACTGCAAGCCTCAAGGTACTCATAAGACTCTAGGTCTCGTTTCCAGAATAAATGGGCAGAAGTCGATGGAAAGAGACCCACTGAAAGGAGAGCATTAATGCATCTCTCATCAGTCATCATGAAGTACAAAGAAATAGCTTCATGATGTGGTGGAAATCAGACGAATAACATGTTCATGAACCAATGAACTTGTGCGTCTTTCGCGTGTGCCAAGTGCAAGCAATACATGGAAAAGACCCTCTGAATAAAAACCAATGATGAAAACTACTGACAAAGGCGAGGAAACCACCAATAAGGCTAATGGCATCCAAGACACTGCATGAATCCCAATGTGTGAATATATGTCTTACTGTCGAACACAAGGGAAACCACCCAGTCAACGACCAATGATGAAATGCCGATTGCTGCGTTCAAGGTTACCTACCAATGATGAAAGTAGGGCCAGGGTGCATAATAGGACTACAATATCATGTGATTCTGAAACAAATTGAGGGTATGGCCGACATGCAAAGTCAAGAGTTCAGAGGAGTGGTCGACACAGGTTGATAGACTTCCTTTGAACAAGAGCATGAGACATATGGAGGACTCCAACAACATAGACCTGATGATGAAACCATAAGATGCAGGAGGCATCGATGAAATTATCTATAGGGACTGGAAGAGTAACCAGTTTGTAGAGAAGACTCTGTAACAAGCTCAGCATCCTAAGGCCATGCTAATCCCAAAATTATGATGATGAATGGACTCAAATAACTTTGTTCTCTATTCAAAGGCTACACGACCGCTGCCGATACAAGATCATACTCCCTTCCCGCCCGTCTTTTTTTTTTTTCATAGACAAATGAATGCTATGATATAGAGGAGGAAACAAGTGTCGCAAGTAAGCAAAACTAGTTCCAGCAGTGGAACATACCTATGCTCAATGTAGGGAAGTGCATGTGGGAGATGGACACTCAGGGGGATGTTCCCTCCTAGGTATAGGGTGTCAAATTGCAAAGGATACAAATAAGGATCTTCTTGGTTGAGGATGCAAAACTGTTGAGGCAAACAATTTATAACACAAAGCGATAACCGACTATAAGCTCAATAATGCAAGCAAGGGAATGAAGTGCAATCACAACTTAACGCCAAAAAATGTCATTTTTTATGTCTTTTAGTTTACTTGGTGTGAAAAATGGATAAACTTGTGCCAAATAGACGTCTTTTCAAAACCAATTTACAAGTGTGAAAGAGACAAGTTCACTCGACAATCTTTTCACTTTTTGAAAATGAGTTGGAAAAGAGCTTAACTAAGACTCATGACCTTTCAAGTCTAATTTAATGAGTGTGAAAGGGACAAATCACTCATCAATATTTTATCTTTTTGAAAACGAGTCAGAAAATATTTTAAATTAGACTCGTGGATGCTTCTCTAAGCAACATATAATGGGGGAGGGCATGGCTCCCTTGCAGGACTTCTATGAAAGGTCAGCAACTTACCAAGAGCTGACACAATCTTGGGAAAACCCAAAGATTTCCAAGTCAAGCGGGATAAAATACTTGCAGAGGTTACCTTATCTACAATATATCAAAGAATTCCCCTTATCTGGAAGGGTGTAGAAGAAGGAAGTCAAGGCTCTACAAGATCAAAGGAAACCACCCTAGGACTTGGAGGGAGCATACTCAAAGAGAGTAGAACGCTCCCTAGTGAAGCAGGTACAGAACTATAAATGCTAAGGACATGGTTGAAGGATGCATCACCCTCGAAAAGAATTGTGGGATTGACCAAATATTGCATCGACAATGTCACTTCCTCAGGCTTGTCACTCTCTAAGAGAAGAGTGGGATTGGTCGAAGATTGCATTGGCACGACCACTTCTTCAACCATTGGTTGAATAGGATGTGAGACAAAAAGGTCAAGAGATGCATCACCCCAAAAAATAGGAGTGGTGTCGGTCGAATATTTCATTGACATGACCGCTGGTTGAACAAGATGCAAGAAACCAAGGTCAAGGGATGCATCAACCCCTAAAGGAAGAGGGGTATCAGCCGAATATTGCACTGGCATGACAGCTGTGTCAACCAAAGAAGGTTGGGAAGCCAAAGACGACTCAGAACCTGAAGGTCCCCCAGGAAAGGACCACGCTTCTTGCACCACAACAATAACAGGGTACAAACAAGTAAGGTGATCTCCTTTGCAAATCCTACACATGAACTTGGGCTTACATATTACATGTCTAGGCTTCTCAATCATATGAATTCTCTCAACATGACTTGTAGAGGCTAGTAGAAAATCTCCAACATGACTAGCATAGGTTGGTGATGAATCCCCAACATGACTAGAAGAGGGGTTGGTGATGTATGTGCAATGTGACTAGCAATGACTAGATTTGTGCCCCTAGTATGACTTGTAGTGGCTGGTTGCTGGTCTTCAACATCAATAGCAGAGGTTGTAGACCAATCTCCAACATGACTAACAAAAGTTGGTGATATAATGCCAATATGCGACTGACCTTCACAAGACGAAGTCGGGGAAGGTAAGGTCCATGGATCACTAAAATAGGAAGTTTGGAAAGGAATGGACCTCCCTATTGAAATGGTCCTACTGAACATGGCATAACCATGATGGATCAGTGCCGAGAAGTCAAAAGTACCCATAAGGGAAGAATACATTTTGACACAAATATTCTCAGTTGCCAGCTAATAATTGTCGATCATTGGGATCGACGGTCCAAGAGATGCATTAGGAATAGAGCATGCAAAGGATAACTGATCAATCGTCACAATATTCTCTTCATGAGGAAAACAAAGAGTACGAAATACAGATGACATGACGACGATCATGGCATAAGTCTAATTGCGACCTAGTAACAGGTTATAACCAAGAGGCACATCAACTACCTCTACTTCCACCTCTACCGTCTTCCCATCTGACTGGACCAAAAAGGTAGGGAGAATACTGTGAGGGAGGAATGAATGACCGTCAAAGGCAATCAACATGTTCGATGACTTGGAAAGAGTCGAAGAACCGAGAGATTTCCAACAGACTAGGGACATCACACACGTAGCAGTGCCTTCATCAACAACCACACGTTTGATGGTATACTTTGAGTACTCCACATGGATTTGGAAGGCCACATGGTAAGGCAAGTGAGGCTTAACATCTGTGATGTTAAACTTGATAAATTTTGAGCCACTGGGTTCTAGAGCTCCTAAAGTAGAGAGTAAGGCATTCTTTTGTGAAGGACACATATGGAGTACCTCCAAAGCAGACATCACACAAGGGGTTTGACCCAGGTCCTCAACAATAGAGTATTTCTGGGAGACTCTAGCATTTAGATTATGGGTAGAGCGCTTGAGTACTCCATTCAGAATACGAGGAAGTGTCTCTAGTTTCTCAATCTGTAAAGTCGTCTATGGAGGAGGAGAAGGAGATTCTAGACCAATATTAGCTTGTTTAGAGATATAGTCTCGAGATCGAGTGACTACATTAACTTTTGCATCGACTATATTGATACATAAATGGTTGCCATCGTGCGACTGCTGGTTTTGGCCTCCACCAACCGCATTTCCAACGTTTGAGGAGCTCGAGGCTAGGTGCTGATTATGTGGGAATGGATTCATCAGCACGAAGGGCGATTGAGATAATATCCTCGCAACTTCTATAAGTTTGGGGCATAAATGGGTAAGGTGATCATTTGTGCAAAGTTTACAGGGAAACTTCACCTTACATTTTTCTCATTTTCCCTCTCCAACATTACTACCTGTCTTCTCATTATTATTATTGTCCTTGGGTTTATTACCATTTTTCCCACCCTTATGGTTATTACATCCTTTCTTCTTATTCCCTCTTGGTTGCTGGTTACCATTTGGGTTGGTCGACGATTGCATAGAGTATACATCCACCGACTGAGTGGGGTTGGAAGACACAAACGAGGCTGGTCCTCCTGCAGACTGGCTTAGAGACAACTCTTTCATCTGGCTTGTCACTGATTCCGTGGACTTTAAATTGGCGATAGCTACAATGCCATCAACATGATGTCCGAGCTTTTGTCTCGGGTCGTAAGTTGACCACCGTGCATCTGGAAGAAGGTGATATAACATCCCATACTGAGCATATATCAAGTCTAACTACTGGGCTATAAAGATCGTTTCTTCCTCAGTGGTAACCATGGAAGTGGAAATGTCATTCGATATAGGAGGGTGAAAAGACTTAAGAAACCATTCTAAAAGAAAGGCCAGGGGTATAGGGGTCTTAATCAAACTCTTTCGTCTATGCCACTCCTGGATGTGGTCCAAGGTATGAGTGGCTGTATCCTGGCATAAAGTTGACAACAATTCTAGGACAACATCATAACAGATGGGAAACTGGAAGTGGTTAAGAAATACCATCACCAACTAACTAAAAGTACCATATGCCCCCCTAGGAAGCTCAATATATCATTTCGCAAAAACTTTGATGAGGGTGTGTTGAAATAATCTCAGACGAATAGAATCATCATTAAGAGGGTTCGATGAGCACCAAAGGTGAAAGGTAGTGACATGATCACCAGGATCCTCTCCATTATTACCCTCGAACTTTGGGATGTACGAAGGAAGTTTGGTGGGGATGGGGGGCCATGTAGGATTGTGACTCATAGGATCATTCATTAACTTAGACAAATATGGAAGATTAAGCGTGGCCAAAAAAGGGAGACGAGGTTGAGACATCTGGCCCCAACCTCCCGAGAAATATTGTGCTTGTGGATTTGCAGGCCATCCAGGTTTCTGGTAAACACCATGGCCCTGTTCAACATTATAAGGCCCTCCTCCAGGATGATTCATATAAGGTTGGTTGGGCATCATTCCAGCAGGAATGTTCTATTGAGGGTTATAGAAATTGCCCCTAGCTAGATTAGATTCAGGTTGGGGGTTGACCAAAGCGTGAAATTGACCTCCTCTAGGTGGGAACTCGAAAGATAGAGGCGACTTCATCATGCAAAAAGTATTGGTTGGAATCTGTGTTGAGGAGGTAGGGTTGTAAGATGGAAATTGAGTCGAAGCTTGTCCACCAAGTTGGTTATTCCACCCAGAAGTAGGAGGATTGGACCCAGGGTTAAAAGCAGGGATGCCTCCCATATTAGGAGTCATTTGGGGGATTTGAGATCCACCAAATGAAAAAGGAGTGTAAGGAGGTGTACTTCCCCCAAGCCCAATGCTAGCATTAAGGCCAACAACTTGGATGGAGTTCGAAAACTGTGAAGTAAAGTTGGGCATACCATAAGAAAATGGACTAGAATCCATAGGGATGGACTAAACATTGTATCCCGGTGAGTGACCAAGAGACCCAAAAGTGTTCGAGGCAAGAGATTGAGAATTTACTATAGGCTGGGCCATAGTAATGATAGGTTCCTCTGGCACTACAACCATCAAGGTTGCAGGAGTCGAAGGGGTGCCATTAACTATAGTAGGTATGGGAGTCAAAGGACTCCTAATGTTCTGAAGAACAGATTTAGTACTCATCCTTGTAGAATCACAAGTCTGAACGGTGGATGTGTGTCTACCACTCCTAATAACTCTACCCCTTTTAGAAGGCAAAGACTTAAAATCTGGTGGTAATTGTAACAAGCGATGGGACTGGAAGGGAGGCTGGTCCGACTCCATGATGACTTAAGACTCTAAAGATAAAAAATATATCCTAAGGCCAACTAGTAGTCAAAGAGAATATCAAAAGTCAAATGACCAATATGCATGAAAATGGGGTAAATTGGCTAGTGGCCTCCCTCCCTAAATAAGGTATGTCTCGCCCAAGAGGGGCATGAGACTCCCTGCTAAATATTGGAGGTAACAAAATCAGTTATAAGGGTCCTCATGGGCTTAACAACCAGTCAGTAAGATCCCTCCGGAGAGGTAATCCTCCATAAAGGAAGTGTGCTATCCGACCCTTATCTAACCCAGGGTACCTGCAGAATAAACCCTCCAAGTAACCTATGAGACACCTAAGTCAAGCAACTAATAAACCACTGTATAATCGATGCACAAGTGAGCAGTCATAAGTCAGGTCCACCGTATGGGCAGGGTAGCAAAGCTTGAAACCTTGAAAGCACCGCCTCTCATAGAGGTAAGGGCACTAACAATATCTCCATATACGAATAGATCCCCATAAATATCTCTGAGGCTAGGAAGGTATCAAGGGATATCCATTCAACCAATTTCGCGCGACCTCGTGATTAACTCTGGTGTGAGCAAGGCCTCCTGATCTTACCAATTATACAATGGATTTCTCCACTCCCTGACTTAGACACATATGTTGATTTAATTGCCTTGGAGAAGTTCACTCACAAAATCCTATTCCAAGGCACTAAATCCTAGGCTAGTTTGTGCACCCTAGAAAATAAAATCGTTACTAATAAATTTTAAATTATAGCATTGATTTTATGGCCATGATTACTCAAAAAGGTATGGTAATGAAACTCATGGTGTTATGACTCTGCAAGAAAAGTAAATATAAAAATAATGCAAAGTCCTAAATTTAACTTTCGATGAGTGATATGCTTCTAAAAACCAATGCAATTTTCAAATTCAAGTCTGCAGTTCAGAAGTAAGAATGCAATCTTTCATTATATGCACTAAGCTAATGGTAAAGATTCAAAAGACAAAAATCCCAAGCAATAAAAAATGCCTATTTTTTTTTGTATTTTCAATATATCAAAACTGAAAATGCATGGACTAAAAAGTAACTTGATATATAACCCTACTATGTATAAAAGAGATAACTCAAGAAGGATACCAAACAACAAAAACACCCAGCCCAATGTGCAAGGACAATAAAAAATGAAAAGATGAAGAGAAAGATTTCGCCTAGAAATTTAACCAAAGGAGGGTTTCCTGTCATCCCACAAGCACTCAACAGAAACTACAGAGACCCAAGAAGGCTCATCAAGCATCAAATCCCACCTAGCAAACACCAGACCAGGAAAAAAGGTAAGGCAAACCAATGTATGCAATTTTTTAGGCAAACCGAGCGTATATACGTAGCTTGCAGTGAGACAACCCGCGTGTATACGACTGTCAAGGAAAAAAATGTGTACATGCTTTAAAACAAGGCCAGGCAAGGGAGAAAGGCGAAAAACTCAGACCCAAAATGAACATGAGCTGTCAAGCAATGATGCGACAAGAACCACAATAGAAACAAGAGCAATCTAACAAGAAAAGTACTTCAAACCCTAAGAAATAAGATTCAATCCCCAGTATGGTCGCCAATTCTGTTACGAGGAAAATATTTCTATGGCTAGGGTAAACCACAATAGATGAATATGACTGCAGAAATCAACTCTATCCCAAAAACATGCTATATAAACCAATTTTCAAGCGAGATAACAAAGAGACCTACCTTGTCCAGATGTTTTATGATGTCCACTGTTGAGCACTTTGACCCAAAGTTTTATACCTACAACAAGTTCTCAACAAACAAGCAGAGCAAGAATATAGTGATAATATAAAAGGTTATCACATTAGATAGCATAATCCATTAATATACAAAACAAACATGCCCATGTATAATAACTCATATATTTGCAAGATATAAATTGGACGAGAAGAGAGTATTTCTATTAATAAATGATCGACAGAAGTGAAAATATTACAGACTTCCGTGTCGACACGGTTCGAAACCGAGAAACCAAGTTCCTTCGAGCTAGGCCTCCACCACTTCAATCCTCGACCAAAGGAAAGCTCAAATAAGGGAGACAATGAGGTTCTCTATCAATAAGGGAAGAGCTTAGGGGTTGAAAACTGTATCCAGACTTAAAGGAAAAAGGGATGCTGACTCAATATGAAGTAATAATTTCTCTAGAATAAATTTTCTCTCAAAGTTGAATTCTTTTCTCCCCTTTTCCATAGCTTGGAATTGGCCTCTTTATGGCCTTCAAAATGCAACTGAAGGGCCAATTCAGAACGTTTCCAGTATATGGAAGGCCAAGGATCAGAGATCTCCTATCGTGACATGGAAACCTGACATTTAATTTTGATTTTCTGGCACAAATCTTGATGTACGCAGGATGTAGTGGAGCAACCTGTGTATACGCTTGTTGTATAAGGTGCAAGATGCGTACAAGTGGAAAAATTTGTATTTTTGTTTCTAGATTCTAGTAACAGGGAAGACAAGTCTGCATAGGGAAATGGAATAAGGCCCTCTCTGTAATATTGCATAGGGTGAGGCAAATTTTTATCTAACATGGTAGTCCAAGAAATTAAACAAGGGGGGATAAGGATTTGTGTATGTTTGAGAAAATTGAATGATGCTTGCTTATATGACCCTTTCCCGATCCCTTTTACATATGAGGTCTTAGGGAATGTGGGAGGTCAGGAAGCCAATTCATTTATAGATGGATTCTCAGGTTACCATCAGATTAAAATAGCTCTAGAGGACATGTATAAGACTACTTTTTCTATAGAATGAGGATCCTACCAATATACAGTCATGCCATTTGGGATGAAGAATGCACCAGCCATATTTTCAAGAGTAGTCATAGCTGATTTTAAGGAATTAATACATCAATTTCTAGAAGTTTACCTGGATGACTGGACCACATATAGTCCATTAAAAGATCATGTAGAAGTGTTAAGACTAATGTTAGAAAGATGCAGGCAATGTCAGATATCATTGAATATTAAGAAATGCATTTTTGGGACACCTTTTGGAATATTGTTGGGAAATATAGTGTGTAAAAAAGGTTCGCTAGTGGATACTACTAAGATTGCATTCATTTTCAATTTACCACCACCAAAGTTAGTGCATCAGTTGAGAGAAACACTAGGAAATACAGGCTATTACATGAAATTTATAAAGGGGTATGCACATATTACTACTGTAATGGATAAATTGTTAAATAAGGACATTGTATTTCAGTGGAATAAGGACTGTCAACAAGGTTTGGACACCTTAAAAGAAAAGATGTCACAACACCTATCCTAGTACTCCCAGATTGGGAAACTAAATTTCATGTGGATGAAGATGTATCATCCATAACACTTGGAGCAATTCTGGCACAATGATGAACATGGGACTTAGACCACCCTATAGCCTTTGCAAGAATAAAATTGTCAGAATCAGAGTATAATTACAACACCACAGAAACATAATGCCTAGCCATGGTATATGCACTTCATAATTTCAGGAACTACTTACTGGGGAAACACTTAAATGTTCATAGAGCATTCTTCCCTCAAATATCTAGTCAACAAGCCAGTGTTGGGGGGGAGGATATGTGGATGGCTATTGTTAATCCAAGAATTTGATTTTGAAGTGATATTCAAACCAAGAAAGCTAAATGCAGGATCTGATCACCTGTTAAGGGTAAGTAATGGAGAAGAACCAACCAACTTGGAAGACAACTTCCCTGATGCAAATTTGTTTTCAGTGCTGATAGTTGATGAATATTTCACTGATATTATTGAATACTTAAGTACATGGATTGCGCCATAAGAGTTTAGAACTACACAGAAGAATAATTTGGTAGTTAGAGTTGCATACTATCAACTTATTGCAGGACATTTATACAAGATAAGCGCGGATAAAATTTTGAAAAGATTTGTATTAGAGCAGGAAAGGGCTAGAATTTTGGAATAAGATCATGAAGGTATAGCTAGAGGACACTATGCAGGAAAAGCTACCACGCAGAAGGTATTGCATGCAGGATTATGCTGGCCAACAGTCCATAGAGATGCCAAGGGATATTGCCTGAAATGTGATGTCTGTTAGAGGGTTGGAAAACCCAACAAAATGGATGAGATGCCCCTAAGACTACAAGTAACCTTGCAGGTATTTGACAAATGGGAAATAGAATTTGTTGGACCAACCAATCTACCAACAAAAAGATCAGGATTTAGATATATCATTACTGTGACAAAATACTTAACAACATGGGAAAAAGCAACACCAGTAAAATGCTGCAGCACAGAGACATCAACACACTTCTTGTTTGAGAAAGTGATCACCAGATTTGGATGTCCAAGGATTTTGATGAGTGACCAAGGCACTCACTTTATCAACAATACCATTAGGGTGATGACCGAGGAGTTTGAATTTTATCACAAGAAGAGTACACCATACCATCCTCAGACAAATGGAACTGTAGAAGCCTTCAATAAGATCTTGGAAAATGCTCTGACAAAGATATGCAATGTCAAAAGGGATGATTGGGACTTGAAAATACTAGTATTACTATGGGCATATAGGACCACATTTAAGGAGTTGACAGGACATACACCATTCATATTGGTGTATGGGCAGGAAGTAGTAGTGCCCTTATAATTTCTGGTACCCAGTTTACGCATAGCAACAATTACCAACATGATAGAAAGAGGCGTAGTAAAGGAGAGGTTGAATCAACTAATGGAGATGGAAGATGACAAGATTCTGGCAGGATTTCACCAGGAAGTATAGAAAGCAAGAGACAAAGTCTGTCATGACAAACATATTAAGAAGAATAGTTTTAAAGAGGGAGACCTAGTCCTGCTCTATGACAACAAATTTTTTCAACATCCTGGTAAATTTAGAATGCATTGGCTAGGGCCATATGAAGTAAATACTGTCACAGATGGGGGATCTGTACAGTTAAAATACTTGGGAGGAACAAAACTCAAAGGAATGATCAACGGTAGTCGACTAAAACTGTACAGGGACAATCAACCTCCTAACCCTTAAAAGTCACATTGTAGTAAGAAAAACATGTATATAGTGTACTATAGCAGAGATTAGGATAGAGAAATGAGGAAAAGAAATAAAAATAAGAAAAAGAAAAATAAATAAATACAAAAATAGAAAATAGAAGAAAAACACAAAAATACACATAAGTTGACTAAACCATAAGAAAGTGCGGAAAAAGTTGCACGCAGTAATTACCATGACAAACATCAGAAGACAATGCGCAAGAAAAATTACAGTCGGTGAAAATGCAGGGTCTATAAAAGGGCGGAAAGCACGTGTTTATTCCAAACTTAGTGATTTTTGAGTATAGAGCGTGAAACATAGTGCGTACCCTAGCTATAATTTTACACAAAAGCAGGAAAGTGTGTGAATTTGAGACATGATGAATCCAAAAAAGTTTGGTGCACGAGGCCAATATGTTTGGGTTACTTAGTAGGGCCAGAGGCGCAAGGAAAGAATCTGACAGCTCGAGAACATGGTCAATATGGAAGATGTTACCACCTTAGACACATAATCAATTATCCTGGCATAGGTTGAGGAAGAAACGTCAACAACACAACAAGGGGAAATAAGGCAGAGCTTCAGAGCTCAGAATGATATTTCAAACCTTAACCCTAAGACGCTTGCTAAACTCGATGAAACAATGGGACCATGATAGTCCCAGGAATGTGAGGAAGTGTTGGTCGAATATATCACTGATCGAACAAAGTCCATAAGGGAAGAATAGAATGTAGACGTAGCAGAGGAAGTCACATCTGCCGTGGGATAGAAAAAAAGGCACAGGATGCCATGGACATTACTCACCCCTTTCTCCTAGATGCTGTCATTATAGTAGATGATATGATGGGAAAGGTAGCTAAGCTTATGTATGTTGACCATGATGTGCGCGATGCGGATAAATTCCCAGAGTTGGTCGAGGAGAGTTATCTAATAAACACAAGGGAAATTGGACCCTTAGGTAAACCAGATTTGGTCGAGGAGAGTTATCTAATAAACACAAGGGAAATTGGACCCCTAGGTAAACCCATACTGAAGCCCGCGTAGTGGATAACGAGGCTCTACAACTTAGGCATCATGAACTTGCTGGATATACTGCATTTTGGGCACGGTAATAACTTCAAACTTTATGTCAAACAACTAGTCACCCGCATACACGAAGGCATGCTATGGATGGATAGGCCAGTACAAATAGATGTGGCACTGATTGCCAAAATCACAATACTCTCCACAGTTAGCGCACAGATAGAGGAGTACTTAGATAACAAGGTGCGTGAGAAATAAATAGCAAAGGAGGTTAAAGCGCAGTTCGACACTACTCGGGGGAATAGAGGAATTGTCATAAAGGATATCAATGACAATGCGATAAGGTTATTTAGCAATTTGATGGCTTGCAAAATTTTGAGAAAATTCCGCAAAGAGGAAGTGCCAGTGAGCGTTATTGCAGTAGCCGCGCAGTGCGCAAAGGGGGTCATCCAGCTGGGCACCATACCTGCTGAACCAATTCTTAATAGACTATATAGACACGCAGGACAATGGAACTGAGTTCGAGTACTCCTAGCTGATCATCTTGATAGATTTGGCAGGATGGCAGGAGCCAAAATTCTCAGCATTCTTGGACATGATGGGGAAATGATATGCGACCAGATATGAGTCCCTTTAGCAGGCCAAGGATAACTAGATGGAAAAAAAAATAACACATTTTTTTCAATGTTGTTAGAAGATATACAACAACGCATAACGAATGTGTAGTGCATACCTATTGAGGTAGTCCATGAGACAGATCGGATAACCAAGTTCAAGGCGTCCAAACATCACATGTGGATCCAAGTAGCAAGGGATCCAAAGAAGGCATGGATATAGATGAAGTACTGCGTCACTAGAGAGGAAGTGGAATGGATAATTAAAGAGTAGTATGTGTAGTGGCATCTACCAGTAGAAAAACCAACCACAAGGACATGCACGACGCAATCCTCCAAGCCTAAGGACAAGGATGAAGCAGGCTCTTCAATGAGAACAAGTAGCCTAACTAGTAATACTAGAACTACTATAGCGCGAAACCAACTAACTGGGAGCAACGTAGTACCAAAATGGCCAAGGAGGACACCAACAACAAGAAAAGGAAATATGATACAGAGGACTCAAACATCACTCAGACAGAGGATGATGCGAATCTAGTCATGAACAAGGTCCAAGACATGGGCGAAGAAGTGGTCAGAATTGTAGAGGTGTAGCGGGAAGAAATCATGGCCAAGCTCCTAGAGGTCCATGAGAAGATACAACAACTATGAAGCCAAGCACGATCACAGGCAACTGCGCAACAACAGGAAAAGACACAGTGACATCCTATGCAGAAAGAAGGAGAGGAGCCAATGCAGTTCGTAGTCCAGGGCAGGGAAACATTTATGGTAATGCGTCAAATGATTAGATTTGATCAGGAGACTGCGCAAAAACCCCTGGTGGAGGAGCAGAAAGTGGAAATTTTCATGGAACAAATACCTACCAAATAACTATACAGACTCCAGGCCAGTGTCATGCAAGAAGTACAGTCCAGGGCCCATGCAGATGCAACAAACTTGGAGGTGGGTAGAGGATTCTCTGAAATGCTTAAAATCACATGCAACTAATTGACCATGGAGAAATATGAGGAGAAGGAACATGCATATAAATTAGAACAAGGATTGAAAACGACTTACAATCGCATCCTAGAAAGCGCGCAAGCATCGGAGAGAAGCACAGAGGAGAAGATCAACCTGATCTCACAGACAATTGAGCAATACAAGCTAGAGATTGAGAAGCTCAAGGAAACTCTCAAACCTACGACTCCTCTTGAGGTCTAAGAACATAGAAAACAAGAATATGCACTCCAAATAGTTGATATGGAGAAACAAGAAAGGTCAGCAAAAGAACTATTCGACATAGCCGCGTAGATATGGACAACATTGGAAGAAGATGATAAGGTCCAACCGTGGGACCAAGAAGAGGAGAAA
The DNA here is from genome assembly GCA_032191745.1 of Picea mariana. NCBI lineage: Eukaryota > Viridiplantae > Streptophyta > Pinopsida > Pinales > Pinaceae > Picea > Picea mariana. Next base: position 15,805 of record JASDQU010688044.1, read on the forward strand.
ATTAGTGCTGCCATACAAGAGCTCAAACAAAGGTAGAAAAAATGAGCATCACAGAGTGCTTGAAGGGAACTCAAGACATGAAGAAGTTGCAGACATAGTTGAAGGCATTGCATATGCAGAAGTAAGAAATACAAGCTGATTTGGAACCCCTCCAAGAAGAAAGAAACACATATGATTGCGCAGTTGGAGGAAGAGAAGACAAGTAGAGCACATGCACAAGTAGAGAGTGCAACCTTAATGCAGGAGGAAACAACAACGAAAAAATTAGAAGTGCTAACAAGCATAGCTGCGCAGATGAGAGAAAAAGGAAAGGAGCTAGCAAAAAAGTTCCTTAGTTTGGACATGGCAGTTCAAGGAGTGCACACCAACTAAGTGGCTTGAGACGAGCCACATGTCAATGTTGGAGGCCTGTTGGGCACAGGACTATTTTGAGAAGGAAGGCTATTTTGGGCACATGCATAATTTTGGGGAAAAAATCGATTTTGGGGAAGACCTAATTTTGGAAAGAAGACCTAATTTTGGAATGTGTGCAATTAATGGCAAGAAAGAAGCATGCAAAAAAGAAGGAAAATTAGCATGCAAAGAAAGAAAGCAACGTGGCGTGTGTTAGGACCACACTATGCACCTTTTTGTCTATACTTTTTGCCATTATTATACCCTTCATCACTTGTATTTAGACTCATAATATCACTTCATATGATCATTCCAAGGTATACAACGTCCTTTCTCATTACTATATGCTTAATCTGTTTTGCATAATATTTTACATCACTTTTGTACTTAACCATTGATTATAAATGC
>JASDQU010688044.1:16655-39229 GCA_032191745.1 Picea mariana
CTCAAAAACCAATCTGAATATATCTGTATACCATTGAGCACAATCTGATCTCCCATGATCACTGAAGTCATATAGGTACCGGTCCAATGAAAAGGAAGCAACAACTCAGGAAAGCTGCAACCACATAGTGATTTCTTCAAGTCTTCTACACAATATGCCAAAGGTGTAAGTCTACATCATGTGAATAAAGGAGTTGAGGTCGAACACAATGATACATCGTTCGATTACCAGTCATTCATGTATATTGTTAACAAATGCGAGACAACCTATCGATAATAAAAGTAGGTATCAGGGCACCGAGTACATTCTTACAAGTGTGAATAAAAGAGTCGGTGTTGAACACCTGAAAAATACATCGATCATGAGACATTGATGTATTCCCAACTGTCGATGGCAAGAGAGCCTGCCACTGATGACTACAAGCCTCAAGGTACTCATAAGACTCTAGGTCTCATTTCCAGAATAAATGGGCTGAAGTCGATGGAAAGAGACCCACTGAAAGGAGAGAATTAATGCATCTCTCATCATTCATAATGAAGTACAAAGCAATAGCTTCATGATGTGGTGGAAATCAGACGAATAACATGTTCATGAACCAATGAACTTGTGCGTCTTTCGCGTGTGCCAAGTGCAAGCAATACACGTAAAAGACCCTCTGAATAAAAACCAATGATGAAAACTGTTGACAAAGGCGAGGAAACCACCAATAAGGCTAATGGCATCCAAGACACTGCACGAATCCCAATGTGTGAATATATGTCTTACCATCGAACACAAGGGAAACCACCCAGTCAACGACCAATGATGAAATGTCGATTGCTACGTTGAAGGTTACCTACCAATGATGAAAGTAGGGCTAGGGTGCATAATAGGACTACAATATCATGTGATTCTGAGACAAATTGAGGGTATGGCCGACATGCAAAGTCAAGAGTTCAGAGGAGTGGTCGACATAGGTTGATAGACTTCCTTTGAACAAGAGGATGAGACATATGGAGGACTCCAACAACATAGACCTGATGATGAAACCATAAGATGCAGGAGGCATCGATAAAATTATCTATAGGGACTGGAAGAGTAACCAATTTGTAGAGAAGACTCTGTAACAAGCTCAGTGTCCTAAGGCCATGCTAATCCCAAAATTATGATGATGAATGGACTCAAATAAATTTGTGCTCCATTCAAAGGCTACACGACCGCTGCCGATACAAGATAATACTCCCGTCCCGCCCATCTTTTTTTTTTTTTCATAGACAAATGGATGCTATGATATAGAGGAGGAAACAAGCGTCCCAAGTAAGAAAAACTAGTTCCAGTAGTGGAACATACCTATGCTCAATGTAGGGAAGTGCATGTGGGATATGGACACTCGGGGGGATGTTCCCTCCTAGGTATAGGGTGTCAAATTGCAAAGGATATAAATAAGGATCTGCTTGGTTGAGGATGCAAAACTGTTGAGGCAAACAGTTTATAACACAAAGCGATAACCGACTATAAGCTCAATAATTCAAGCAAGGGAATGAAGTGCAATCACAACTTAACACCAAAAAATGTCATTTTTTATGTCCTTTAGTTTACTTGGTGTGAAAAATGGATAAACTTGTGCCAAATAGACGTCTTTTCAAAACCAATTTATGAGTGTGAAAGAGACAAGTTCACTCGACAATCTTTTCGCTTTTTGAAAATGAGTTGGAAAAGAGCTTAACTAAGACTCATGACCTTTCAAGTCCAATTTAATGAGTGTGAAAGGGACAAATCACTCAACAATATTTTATCTTTTTGAAAACGAGTCGGAAAAGAGCTTAAATTAGACTCGTGGATGATTCTCTAAGCAACATATAATGGGGGAGGGCATGGCTCCCCTGCAGGACTTCTATGAAAGGTCAGCAACTTACCAAGAGATGACACAAGCTTGGGAAAACCCAAAGATTTCCAAGTCGAGTGGGATAAAATACTTGCAGAGGTTACCTTACCTACAATATATCAAAGAATTCCCCTTATCTAGAAGGGTGTAGAAGAAGGAAGTCGAGGCTCTACAAGATCAAAGGAAACCACCCTAGGACTTGGAGGGAGCATACTCAAAGAGAGTAGAACGCTCCCTAGTGAAGCAGGTACAAAACTATAAATGCTAAGGACATGGTCGAAGGACGCATCACCCTCGAAAAGAATTGTGGGATTGACCGAAGATTGCATGGACAATGTCACTTCCTCAGGCTTGTCACTCTCTAAGAGAAGAGTGGGATCGGTCGAAGATTGCATTGGCACGACCACTTATTCAACCGTTGGTTGAATAGGATGTGAGACAACAAGGTCAAGAGATGTGTCACCCCAAAAAATAGGAGTGGTGTCGGTTGAATATTTCATTGACATGACCGCTGGTTGAACAAGATGCAAGAAAACAAGATCAAGGGATGCATCAACCCCTAAAGGAAGAGGGGTGTCAGCCAAATATTGCAATGGCATGACAACTGTGTTAACCAAAGAAGGTTGGGAAGCCAAAGACGACTCAGAACCTGAAGGTCCCCCAGGAAAGAACCACGCTTCTTGCTCCACAATAGTAACAGGGTACAGATAAGTAAGGTGATGTCCTTTGCAAATCCTACACATGAACTTGGGCTTACATCTTACATGTCTAGGCTTCTCAATCATATGAATTCTCTCAACATGACTTGCAGAGGCTAGTAGAAAATCTCCAACATGACTGGCAGAGGTTGGTGATGAATCCCCAACATGACTAGAAGAGGTTGGTGATGTATGTGCAATGTGACTAGCAATGACTAGATTTGTTCCCCTAGTATGACTTGTAGTGGTTGGTTGCTGGTCTTCAACATTAATAGCAGAGGTTGTAGACCAATCTCCAACATGACTAAAAAAAGTTGGTGATATAATGCCAATATGCGACTGACCTTCACAAGACGAAGTTGGGGAAGGTAAGGTCCATGGATCACTAAAATAGGAAGTTTGGAAAGGAATGGACCTCCCTGTTGAAATGGGCCTACTGAACATGGCATAACCATGATGGATCAGTGTCGAGAAGTCAAAAGTGCCCATAAGGGAAGAATACATTTTGACACCAATATTCTCAGTTGCCAGCTAAGAATTGTCGATCATTGGGATCGACAGTCCAAGAGATGCATTAGGACTAGAGCATGCAAAGGATAACTGATCGATCACCACAATATTCTCTTCATGAGGAAAACAAAGAGTACGAAATACAGATGACATGATTATGATCATGGCATAAGTCCAATTGTGACCTAGTAATAGGTTATAACCAAGAGGCGCATCAACTACCTCTACTTCCACCTCTACTGTCTTCCCATCTGACTGGACCAGAAAGGCAGGGAGAATACTATGAGGGAGGAATGAATGACCGTCAAAGGCAGTCAACATGTTCGATGACTTGGAAAGAGTCGAAGAACCAAGATATTTCCAACAGACTAGGGACATCACACACGTAGCAGCGCCTTCATCAACAACCACACGTTTGATGGTATACTTTGAGTACTCCACATGGATTTGGAAAGCCACATGGTAAGGCAAGTGAGGCTTAACATCTGTGACGTAAAAATTGATAAATTTTGAGCCACTGGGTTCTAGAGCTCCTAAAGTAGAGAGTAAGGCATTCTTTTGTGAAGGACACATCTGGAGTACCTCCAAAGCAGACATCGCACAAGGGGTTTGACCCAGGTCCTCAACAATAGAGTATTTCTGGGTGACTCTAGCATTTAGATTATGGGTAGAGTGCTTGAGTACTCCTTTCAGAATACGAGGAAGTGTCTCTAGTTTCTCAATCTGTAAAGTCATCTCCGGAGGAGGAGGAGAAGATTCTAGACCAATATTAGCTTTTTTAGAGCTATAGTCTCGAGATCGAGTGACTACATTAACTTTCGCATCGACTATATTGATACATAAATGGTTGCCATCATGCGACTGCTGGTTTTGACCTCCACCAGCCGCATTTCCGATGTTTGAGGAGCTCGAGGCTAGGTGCTGATTATGTGGGAATGGATTTGTCAGCACAACGGGCGATTGAGCTAATATCCTTGCAACTTCTGCAAGTTTGGGGCATAAATGGGTAAGGTGATCATTTGTGCAAAGTTTACAGGGAAACTTCACCTTACATTTTTCATATTTTCCCTCTCCAACATTACTACCTGTCTTCTCATTATTATTATTGTCCTTGGGTTTATTACCATTTTTCCCACCCTTATGGTTATTACATCCTTTCTTCTTATTCCCTCTTGGTTGCTGGTTACCATTTGGGTTGGCCGACGATTGCATAGAGTATACATCTGCCGACTGAGTGGGATTGGAAGACACAGACGAGGCTGGTCCTTCTGCAGACTGGCTTAGAGACAACTCTTTCATCTGGCTTGTCACCGATTCTGTGGACTTTACATTGGCGACAACTACAATGCCATCGACATGAGTTCCGAGCTTTTGTCTCGGGTCGTAATTTGACCGCCGTGCATCTGGAAGAAGGTGATATAACATCCCATATTGAGCATATATCAAGTCTAACTACTGGGCTCTAAAGATCGTTTCTTCCTCAATGGTAACCATGGAAGTGGAAATGTCATTCGATATAGGAGGGTGCAAAGACTTAAGAAACCATTCTAAAAGAAAGGCCAGGGGTATAGGGGTCTTAATCAACCTCTTCCATCTATGCCACTCCTGGATGTGGTCCAAGGTATGAGTGGATGTATCTTGGCATAAAGTTGACAAAAATTCTAGGCCAACATCATAACAGATGGGAAACTGGAAGTGGTTAAGAAAGACCATCACCAACTAACTAAAAGTACCATATGCCCCCCTAGGAAGCTCAATATACCATTTCGCAACAACTCCGATGAGGGTGTGTTGAAATAATCTCAGACGAATAGAATCATCATTAAGAGGGTTCGATGAGCACCAAAGGTGAAAGGTAGTGACATGATCACCAGGATCCTCTCCATTATTACCCTCGAAATTTGAGATGTACGAAGGAAGTTTGGTGGGGATGGGGGGCCATGTAGGATCGTGACTCATAGGGTCATTCATTAACTTAGACAAATATGGAAGATTAAGCGTGGCCAAAAAATGAAGACGAGGTTGAGACATCTGGCCCCAACCTCCTGAGAAATATTGTGCTTGTGGATTTGCAGGCCATCCAGGTTTCTGGTAAACACCATGGCCCTATTCGGCATTATAAGGCCCTCCTCCAGGATGATTCATATAAGGTTGGTTGGGCATCATTCTAGCAAGAATGTTCTATTGAGGGTTATGGAAATTGCCCCCAACTAGATTAGATTTAGGTTGGGGGTTGACCAAAGCGTGAAATTGACCTCCTCTAGGTGGGAACTCAGAAGATAGAGGTGACTTCATCATGCAAAAAGTATTGGTTGGAATCTGTGCCGAGGAGGTAGGGTTGTAGGATGGAACTTGAGTCGAAGCTTTTCCACCAGGTTGGTTATTCCACCCAGAAGTAGGAGGATTGGACCCAGGGTTAAAGGCAGGGATGCCTCCCATATTAGGAGTCATTTGGGGGATTTGAGATCCACCAAATGAAAAAGGAGTGTAGGGAGGTGTACTTCCCCCAAGCCCAATGCTAGCATTAAGGAAAACAATTGGGATGGATTTCGAAAACTGTGAAGTAAAGTTGGGAATACCATAAGAAAATGGACTAGAAGCCATAGGGATAGACTAAACATTATGTCCTGGTGAGTGACCAAGAGACCCAAAAGTGTTCGAGGCAAGAGATTGAGAATTTACTATAGGCCGAGCCATAGTAATGATAGGTGCCTCTGGCACTACAACCATCAAGGTTGCAGGAGTCGAAGGGGTGCCATTAACTATAGTAGGTATGGGAGTCAAAGGACTCCTAATGTTCTGAAGACCAGATTTAGTACTCATCCTTGTAGAATCACAAGTCTGAACAGTGGATGTGTGTCTACCACTCCTAATAACTCTACCCCTTTTAGAAGGCAAAGACTCAAAATCTGGTGGTAACTGTAACAAGTGATAGGACTGGTAGGGAGGCTGGTCCGATTCCACGATGACTTAAGACTCTAAAGATAAAAAATATATCCTAAAGCCAACTAGTAGTCAAAGAGAATACCAAAATTCAAACGACCAATATGCATGAAAATGGGATAAATTGGCTAGTGGCCTCCCTCCCTAAATAAGGTATGTCTCGCCCAAGAGTGGCATGAGACTCCCTGCTAAATATCGGAGGTAACAAAATTAGTTATAAGGGCCCTCATTGGCTTAACAACTAGTCAGTCAGATCCCCCCGGAGTGGTAATCCTCCATAAAGGAAGTGTGCTATCTGACCCTTATCTAACCCAGGGTACCTGCAGAATAAATCCTCCAAGTAACCTATGAGACACCTAAGTCAAGCAACTAATAAACCACTGTATAATCAATGCACAAGCGAGCAGTCATAAGTCAGGTCCACCATATGGGCAGGGTAGCAAAGTCTGAAACCTTGAAAGCACCGCCTCTCATAGAGGTAAGGGCACTAACAATATCTCCATATATGAATAGATCCCCATACATATCTCTGACACTAGGAAGGTATCAGGGGATATCCATTCAACCAATTTTGCGCGACCTCGTGATTAACTCTGGTGTGAGCAGAGCCTCCTGATCTTACCAATTATACAATGGATTTCTCCACTCCCTGACTTAGACACATATGTTGATTTAATTGCCTTGGAGAAGTTCACTCACAAAATTCTATTCCAAGGCACTAAATCTTAGGCTAGTTTGTGCACCCTAGAAAATAAAATTGTTACTAATAAATTTTAAATTATAGAATTGATTTTATGGCCATGATTACTCAAAAAGGCATGGTAATGAAACTCATGGTGTTATGACTCTGCAAAAAAAGTAAATATAAAAATAATGCAAAGTCCTAAATTTAACTTTCGATGAGTGATATGCTTCTAAAAACCAATGCAATTTTCAAATTCAAGTCTGCAGTTCAGAAGTAAGAATGCAATCTTTCATTATATGCACTAAGCTAATGGTAAAGATTCAAAAGACAAAAATTCCAAGCAATGCAAAATGCCTATTTTTTTTGTATTTTCAATATATCCAAACTGAAAATGCATGGACTGAAAAGTAACTTGATATATAACCCTACTATGTATAAAAGAGATAACTCAAGAAGGATACCAAGCAACAAAAACACCCAGCCCAATGTGCAAGGACAATAAAAAATGAAAAGATGAAGAGAAAGATTTCGCCCAGAAATTTAACCAAAAGAGGGTTTCCTGTCATCCCACAAGCACTCAACAGAGACTACAGAGACCCAAGAAGGCTCATCAAGCATCAAATCCCACCTAGCAAACACTAGACCAGGCAAAAAGGTAAGGCAAACCAATGTATGCAACTGTTTAGGCAAACCGAGCGTATATACGCAGCTTGCAGTGAGACAACCTGCGTGTATATGCGACTGTCAAGGAAAAAAATGCGTACAAGCTTTAAAACAAGGCCAGGTAAGGGAGAAAGGCGAAAAAATCAGACCCAAAATGAACATGAGCTGTCAAGCAATGATGCGACAAGAACCACAATAGAAATGAGAGCAATCTAAGGAGAAAAGTACTTCAAACCCTAAGAAATAAGATTCAATCCCCAGTATGGTCGCCAATTCTGTTACGAGGAAAATCTTTCTATGGCTAGGGTAAACCACAACAGATGAATATGACTGTAGAAATAAACTCTATCCCAAAAACATGCTATATAAACCAATTTTCAAGCGAGATAACAAAGATACCTACCTTGTCCAGATGTTTTATGATGTCCACCGTTGAGCACTTTGACCCAAAGTTTTATACCTACAACAAGTTCTCAACAAACAAGCAGAGCAAGAATATAGTGATAATATAAAAGGTTATCACATTAGATAGCATAATCCATTAATATACAAAACAAACATGCCCATGGATAATAACTGATATATTTGCAAGATATAAATTGGACGGGAAGAGAGTATTTCTATTAATAAATGATCGACATAAGTGAAAATATTACAGACTTCCGTGTCGACACGGTTCGAAACCGAGAAACCAAGTTCCTTCTAGCTAGGCCTCCACCACTTCAATACTCCACCAAAGGAAAGCTCAAATAAGGGAGACAATGAGGTTCTCTATCAATAAGGGAAGAGCTTAGGGGTTGAAAACTGTATCCATACTTAAAGGACAAAGGGATGCAGACTCAATATGAAGTAATAATTTCTCTAGAATAAATTTTCTCTCAAAGTTGAATTCTTTTCTCCCCTTTTCCATAGCTTGGAATTGGCCTCTTTATGGCCTTCAAAATGCAACTGAAGGGCCAATTCAGAACGTTTCCAGTATATGGAAGGCCAAGGATCAGAGATCTCCTATCATGACATGGAAACCTGACATTTAATTTTGATTTTCTGGCACAAATCTTGATGTACGCGGGCTGTAGTGGAGCAACCTGTGTATACGCTTGTTGTATAAGGTGCAAGATGCGTACAAGTGGAAAAATTTGTATTTTTGTTTCTAGATTCTCGTAACAGGGAAGACAAGTCTGCATAGGGAAATGGAATAAGGCCCTCTCTGTAATATTGCACAGGGTGAGGCAAATATTTATCTAACATGGTAGTCCAAGAAATTAAACAACGGGGGATAAGGATTTGTGTATGTTTGAGAAAATTAAATGATGCTTGCTTATATGACCCTTTCCCTACCCCTTTTACATATGGGGTCTTAGAGAATGTGGGAGGTCAGGAAGCCAATTCATTTACAGATGGATTCTCAGGTTACCATCAGATTAAAATAGCTCTAGAGGACATGTATAAGACTACTTTTTCTATAGAATGAGGATCCTACCAATATACAGTCATGCCATTTGGGCTTAAGAATGCACCAGCCATATTTTCAAGAGTAGTCATAGCTGATTTTAAGGAATTAATACATCAATTTCTAGAAGTTTACCTGGATGACTGGACCACATATAGTCCATTAAAAGATCATTTAGAAGTGTTAAGACTAATGTTAGAAAGATGCAGGCAATGTCAGATATCATTGAATATTAAGAAATGCATTTTTGGGACACCTTTTGGAATATTGTTGGGAAATATAGAGTGTAAAAAAGGTTTGCTAGTGGATACTGCTAAGATTGCATTCATTTTCAATTTACCACCACCAAAGTTAGTGCATCAGTTGAGAGAAACACTAGGAAATACAGGCTATTACATGAAATTTATAAAGGGTATGCACATATTACTACTGTAATGGATAAATTGTTAAATAAGGACATCATATTTCAGTGGAATAAGGACTGTCAACAAGGTTTGGACACCTTAAAAGAAAAGATGTCACAACACCTATCCTAGTACTCCCAGATTGGGAAACGAAATTTCATGTGGATGAAGATGTATCATCCATAACACTTGGAGCAATTCTGGCACAATGATGAACATGGGACTTAGACCACCCTATAGCCTTTGCAAGTAGAAAATTGTCAGAATCAGAGTATAATTACAACACCACAGAAACATAATGCCTAGCCATGGTATATGCACTTCATAATTTCAGGAACTACTTACTGAGGAAACACTTAAATGTTCATAGAGAATTCTGCCCTCAAATATCTAGTCAACAAGCCAGTGTTGGGGGGGAGGATATGTAGATGGATATTGTTAATCCAAGAATTTGATTTTGAAGTGATATTCAAACCAAGAAAGCTAAATGCAGGATCTGATCACCTGTCAAGGGTAAGTAATGGAGAAGAACCGACCAACTTGGAAGACAACTTCCATGATGCGAATTTGTTTTCAGTGCTGATAGTTGATGAATATTTCATTGATATTATTGAATACTTAAGTACATGGATTGCACCACAAGAGTTTAGCACTACACAGAAGAATAATTTGGTAGTTAGAGTTTCATTCTATCAACTTACTGCAGGACATTTATACAAGATAAGAGCGGATAACATTTTGAAAAGATTTGTATTAGAGCAAGAAAGGGCTAGAATTTTGGAATAAGATCATGAAGGTATAGCTAGAGGACACTATGCAGGAAAAGCTACCATGCAGAAGGTATTGCACGCAGGATTATGCTGGCCAACAATCCATAGAGATGCCAAGGGATATTGCCTGAAATGTGATGTCTGTTAGAGGGTTGGAAAACCCAACAAAAGGGATGAGATGCCCCTAAGACTACAAGTAACCTTGCAGGTATTTGACAAATGGGAAATAGAATTTCTTGGACCAACCAATCTACCAACAAAAAGATCAGGATTTAGATATATCATTACTGTGACAAAATACTTAACAACATGGGAAAAAGCAACACCAGTAAAATGCTGCAGCATAGAGACATCAACACACTTCTTGTTTGAGAAAGTGATCACTATATTTGGATGTCCAAGGATTTTGATGAGTGACCAAGGCACTCACTTTATCAACAATACCATTAGGGCGATGACCGAGGAGTTTGAATTTTATCACAAGAAGAGTACACCATACCATCCTCAGACAAATGGAACTGTAGAAGCCTTCAATAAGATCTTGGAAAATGCTCTGACAAAGATATGTAATGTCAAAAGGGATGATTGGGACTTGAAAATACTAGTATTACTATGGGCATATAGGACCACATTTAAGGAGTTGAAAGGACATACACCATTCATATTGGTGTATGGGCAGGAAGTAGTAGTGCCCTTAGAATTTCTGGTACCCAGTTTGTGCATAGCAACAATTACCAACATGATAGAAAGAGGCGTAGTAAAGGAGAGGTTGAATCAACTAATGGAGATGGAAGATGACAAGATTCTGGCAGGATTTCACTAGGAAGTATAGAAAGCAAGAGACAAAGCCTGTCATGACAAACATATTAAGAAGAATAGTTTTAAAGAGGGAGACCTAGTCTTGCTCTATGACAACAAATGTTTTCAACATCCTGGTAAATTTAGAATGCATTGGCTAGGGCCATATGAAGTAAATACTGTCACAGATGGGGGATCTGTACAGTTAAAATACTTGGGAGGAACAAAACTCAAAGGAATGATCAACGGTAGTCGAATAAAACTGTACAGGGACAATCAACCTCCTAACCCTTAAAAGTCACATTGCAGTAAGAAAAACATGTATATAGTGTACTATAACAGAGATTAGGATAGAGAAATGAGGAAAAGAAATAAAAAGAAGAAAAAGAAGAAAACATAAATACAAAAATAGAAAATAGAAGAAAAACACAAAAATACACATAATTTGACTAAACCATAAGAAAGTGCGGAAAAAGTTGCACGCAGTAATAACCATGACAAACATCAGAAGACAATGCACAAGAAAAATTACAGTCGGTGCAAATGCAGGTCTATAAAAGGGCGAAAAGCACGTGTTTATTCCAAACTTAGTGATTTTTGGGTATAGAGCGTGAAACATAGTGCATACCCTAGCTATAATTTTACACAAAAGCAGGAAAGTGTGTGAATTTGAGACAGGATGAATCCAACAAAGTTTGGTGCACGAGGCCAATATGTTTGGGTTACTTAGTAGGGCCAGAGGCGCAAGGAAAGAATGTGACAGCCCGAGAACATGGTCAATATGGAAGATGTTACCACCTTAGACACATAATCAATTATCCTGACATAGGTTGAGGAAGAAACGTCAACAACACAACAAGGGGAATAAGGGCAGAGCTCCAGAGCTCAGAACGATATTTCAAACCTTAACCCTAAGACGCTTGCAAAACCCGATGAAACAATGGGACCATGATAGTCCTGGGAATGTGAGGAAGTGTTGGTCGAATATATCAGTGATCGAACGAAGTACATAAGGGAAGAATAGGATGTAGACGTAGCAGAGGAAGGAACATCTGCCGTGGGATAGAAAAAAAGGCACAGGATGCCATGGACATTACACACCCCTTTCTCCTAGATGCTGTCATTACAGTAGATGATATGATGGGAAAGGTAGCTAAGCTTAGGTATGTTGACCATGATGTGCACGATGTGGATAAATTCCCAGAGTTGGTCGAGGAGAGTTATCTAATAAACACAAGGGAAATTGGACCCCTAGGTAAACCCATACTGGAGCCCGCGTAGTGGATAACGAGGCTCTACAACTTAGGCATCATGAACCTGTTGGATATACTACATTTTGGGCACGGTAATAACTTCAAACTTTATGTCAAACAACTAGCCACCCGCATACACGAAGGCATGCTATGGATGGATAGGCCAGTACAAATAGATGTGGCACTGATTGCCAAAATCACAATACTCTCCACAGTTAGCGCACAGATAGAGGAATACTTAGATAACAAGGTGCGCGAGAAATAAATAGCAGAGGAGGTTAAAGCGCAGTTCGACAGTACTTGGGGGAATAGAGGAATTGTCATAAAGGATATCAATGACAATGCGACAAGGTTCTTTAGCAAGTTGATGGCTTGCAAACTTTTGAGAAAATTCCGCAAAGAGGAAGTGCCAACGAGTGTTATTGCAGTAGCCGCGTAGTGCACAAAGGGGGTCATATCCAGCTGGGCACCATACCTGCTGAACCAATTCTTAATAGACTATATAGACGCGTAGGACAATGGAACTGAGTTCGAGTACTCCTAGTTGATCATCTTGATAAATTTGGCAGGATGGCAAGAGCCAAAATTCTCAGCATTCTTGGACATGATGGGGAAATGATATGCGACTAGATACGAGTCCCTCTAGCAAGCCAAGGATAACTGATGGAAAAAAAAATAACACATTTTTTTCAATGTTGTTAGAAGATATACAACAATGCATAACGAATGTGTAGTGCATACCTATTGAGGTAGTCCATGAGACAGATGGGATAGCCAAGTTCAAGGCGTCCAAACATCACATGTGGATCCAAGTAGCAAGGGATCCAAAGAAGGCATGGATATAGATGAAGTACTGCGTCACTAGAGAGGAAGTGGAATGGATAATTAAAGAGTAGTATGTGTAGTGGCATCTACCAGTAGAAAAACCAACCACAAGGACATGCACGATGCAATCCTCCAGGCCTAAGGACAAGGATGAAGCAGGCTCTTCAACGAGAACAAGTAGCCAAACTAGTAATACTAGAACTACTATAGCGCAAAACCAACTAACTGGGAGCAACGCAGTACCAAAATGGCCAAGGAGGACACCAACAACAAGAAAAGAAAATATGATATAGAGGACTCAAACATCACTTAGACAGATGATGATGCGAATATAGTCGTGAACAGGGTCCAAGACATGGGCGAAGAAGTGGTCAGAATTGTAGAGGTGTAGCGGGAAGAAATCATGGCCAAGATCCTAGAGGTCCATGAGAAGATACAACAACTATGGAGCCAAGCATGATCACAGGCCACTGCACAACAACAGGAAAAGACACAGCGACCTCCTATGCAGAAAGAAGGAGAGGAGCTAATGCAGTTCGTAGACCAGGGCAGAGAAACATTTATGGTAATGTGTCAAATGATTAGATTTGATCAGGAGACTGCGTAAAAACCCTTGGTGGAGGAGGAGAAAGTGGAAATTTTCATGGAACAAATACCTACCAAATAACTATACAGACTCCAGGCCAGTGTCATGCAAGAAGTACAGTCTAGGGCCCATGCAAATGCAACAAACTTGGAGGTGGGTAGAGGATTCTCTGAAATTCTTAAAATCACATGCGACTAATTGACCATGGAGAAATATGAGGAGAAGGAACATGCATATAAATTAGAACAAGGATTGACAACGACTTACAATCACATCCTGGAAAGCGCGCAAGCATCGGAGAGAAGCGCAGAGGAGAAGATCAACCTGATCTCACAGACAATTGAGCAATACAAGCTAGAGATTGAGAAGCTCAAGGAAATTCTCAAACCTATGACTCCTCTCGAGGTCTAAGAACATAGAAAACAAGAATATGCACTCCAAATAGTTGATATGGAGAAACAAGAAAGGTCAGCAGAAGAACTATTCGACATAGCTGCGTAGCTACGAACAACATTGGAAGAAGATGAGAAGGTCCAATAGTGGGACCAAGAAGAGGAGAAAATTAGTGATTCCATACAAGAGCTCAAACAAAGGTAGAAAAAATGAGAATCACAGAGTGCTTGAAGGGAACTCAAGACATGAAGAAGTTGCAGACATAGTTGAAGGCATTGCATATGCAGAAGTAAGAAATACAAGCTGATTTGGAACCCCTCCAAGAAAAAAGAAACACATATGATTGCGCCGTTGGAGGAAGAGAAGACAAGTAGAGCACATGCACAAGTAGAGAGTGCAACCTTAATGCAGGAGGCAATAACAACGAAAAAATTAGAAGTGCTAACTAGCATAGCTGCGTAGATGAGAGAAAAAGAAAAGGAACTAGCAAAAAAGTTCCTTAGTTTGGACATGGCAGTTCAGGGAGTGCACACCAACTAAGTGGCTTGAGACGAGCCACATGTCAATGTTGGAGGCCTGTTGGGTGTAGGACTATTTTGAGAAGGAAGGCTATTTTGGGCACATGCATAATTTTGGAGAAAAGATCTATTTTGGGGAAGACCTAATTTTGGAAAGAAGACCTAATTTTGGAAAGTGTGCAATTAATGGAAAGAAAGAAGCATGCAAAAAAGAAGGAAAATTAGCATGCAAATAAGGAAAGCAACGTGGTGTGCAGGCAGGAAATCCTAAATATGTTAGGGTTAGGGTTTGTGACAAAGACTGTAACAACTATAAGCCTGAAAAGATGTATAAATAATAACCTAGGAGGTCTAGGTCGAGGTTCTAGTTTTTATGGGTTCGACTGGTGGTAGTTCAATTATTGTTGTAATAAGGTTGTAGAAGACTCAAGTAAGATATATTTTGAGGGTTAGGTCACAGGATGAGGAGCCTGGTCTGATCTAGTCCACCTCACAGAGGTTCTTGAACCTCTTCATGATTGTATGACGAAAGATGTAATGTGCACGATGCAATATTTTGCAACAAACTAAATAAAAGAGAAGAGAAGCCAAATCTTTGTGGATGTATCCCATGAGGGGGTGAACTATGGTAAAACATGTGTTATCTGTGATGTTTCTTTCATGTTTACTTTCTGTTAAGGGTTATATTATGAATGGATGGTTAATCTAGGTATATTAGAATGCATGCATGATCCTGAATATGAATGAATCCTAGGAATATTTGAATGAATAACCATATTAATGCATGAAGAAGATAAAATACAATCACATATCCCCACTCAGTCCTAGACTGCAAAAACTTGAGCATTGTAGTCACCCATATATCTATCTTGGGTGAGACTGTGTAGTGCACCCTATGTGCTATGTTTCCTTCTGGTTTACCAGGGGGGCCAATAGTTGTAGAGGGTTTTGTAGGAAACCTAATGAGATATGAACCTGGTTCAGACCAAGAAATGGAAGAGAGATTTAAACCCAACACGTTCCCATGTAGAAGGATAAGGGAGAAAATAAAAAGTGCTAACATAACAACACTTGGAATGGATAAGCCTATGGTTTTGAGCACGTGGTCACATAAATGAAAGATAAAGTGTTTGGGTGTTGCACATTATTTTTGTCACCCCTAATGACCGTTAATTTTGTACACCTATCCTTTGTCTTTATAAGGATCGATGGTATGAATCCCTAAAGAAAAATGAAGACACATTTTTCTAGAAAGATGAAGATTGTCTTTTCCTTTGTAAAAACCTTATAAAAAGGGATCGTCGCACCTTGCTCAGTGTTAAGGGTGCGACAATTTAGGATCATCGCAGGTTGCACCACATTGGCCTGCGACGTTGTCACATTTTTCTTAGTTTTAAGGGTGCGCCAATATTATTTACGAAGAAAAAGAGAATCTTATCAACGTTTCTAGAATAGAAGCTTTGAGGGTGAGGTGGCCTCTGATCGGTTTGGATCTGAGTTGCATCCCTATTCTAGTGGGATCATCCTGACCTCCTCACCCTATCCTTTTTAGCTTATAAAAGGAGAGGAGTTCTCATGGGGAAAGCTAGTTGGCTAGTGCTTGGTTGGTAAATTATTGAGTTAGCTAGTTCTTGAGTTTTGTAGCTTGGATTTTTTGGAGCTTCTATGTTGGCTTTGAGTTTCACTTTGCCAAGGTGAGATTATGAGTGATTTTCAAATATATAGTCTCATAATCCATGGAGAAGAAGTGTGTGGGAAGCAAGGAACTATTGGAAGGGACCTTAAAACATCAAGGCATTGGTTGTATTCTCTTTTTCATATATTTAATACAGTGATATATTTCTTTCCCATAAAATTGTTCTTATTTTGTTGTATGACTCCTTTATCACATATATAGGTTTTGTTGAGTATACATTGTTGCTTTCACTTCGTTGGCTTATGTATTTTTACAAGTTCAACATCCAATAAGCCTTGGAATGGAGTGAGAATAACACTAACGAGGACAAACGACATTTAAAAGGTATGTCATTTATCTCTTGTTAGTTAGTATGCTTGATAATTAAAACTTAGGGAAAGTTTTATATTTTGTCTTGTTTTGTTCTAGTTTCAGGGTGAAACTAGGGAGATCACTTTGTGTCTGCACTTACCGATTTGTCTGATAACAAAGTCGGTGACCATACTGGGGACATATTTTTTTCTTAGTAGTCTTGATTTCTTTCTTTGTTTTCTTGGGTTCTGTTTTCTGAGTCACTAGGAGATCCAGTCTGATTCATTGACTGTTGAATTCAAAGAAAAAACCTTCATGCTTTTTAATTTTTCCATTTTTTAGGTGTTCGTCACACCCTTCTTTGAGACACAGTGCGACGATGTTCTTTAGTCTGCGACGAGCCAACATCGTCGCACTATGTTAGTCTAGTAGCTTGCGACGATTGTGTGAAAAATTAATTTTTGATGGTTTTTTCTTGCCCAGATCTTAGATATGGTTTTGGGGTGAATTTTTGGGTTTGATTATAGTATGTGTTGTTCCAGAGTCTGTACTCAAGGCTTAGAAGTACAATGTCTAGGCATCCGAAAGTGTGTAAAGGGTAGAGAAGAGAGAAACGTCAACCTTCGACAGGGGAAACTAGGGATGATTTCTACGTTGGCGTTGTCTACCTTCCAACTATTCCTGGATGTTTATATCGTGTTCAATCGCTGCCCATGAACATTCGAGTTCAACCCGGGTAGTAGCTGTTTTAAGAATAGTATCGAAAAGGTTTAAGGCAATGTGTGTTTGATTTGATAATCCGGGTTCGATATTGGGCTGTGTTGGTATAGGGACAGTCATGGAGGAACAATAAAATAAGAAAACTTCGGGGGGAAATTAAGTGCTGTCTCAATTCGGTTGTATAAAAGAGTGTTTACGGTTTCAGGAATAAAAATGGGGTGCAAATCAAAGGCTCTTTCCCGTAACTAGGTTATATTTTAATAAAATGTATGAGGTGGGAGAAAACATTTAGCTGTCTATCGAGTAAGGCTCCTATCAAGGGAGAATATCACGTATAAACAGAAGAAGAAAAATGTAAAGAAATCACTCGATGAAGCATAAAATATATATAGAATTCTGAAAGTGTTAACTGGTCTTATACCTGCTGATAGCTGGTACAGAGGAAAAATAGTAAACAATATAGAAAACCAAAATTCATTCACTATAGTAGAGGTTGCACTAAATTATAGCGAAGCATTCATCAAATGCGAATATGAAATGAAATGAAATATGAGATACAAGAAAACAAACTCATAACACAGTCATGACGGAATTGAGAATCTTCAGATTTGCTTTATATTAACTCTCAAAATGTTAAACCTCTGTTACAATCGACACAAAAGGTCCAGCCCTGTTTCTTTCTTTCTATGGTATATTTATACAGTTTTACAATAAGGTGGAATCTCAATCGTTACAAAATTTTCAGCTATGATAAGGAGGAGAGCAATCGTTCCATTTCTTTCTCTATGTCTTTATTTGGTGCTAGAAGTTTGTCCTTGCGCATGCTTGGTACAAGTGACACACCTTTCTACCAACCGAGATATCAGCTTGGACGGTTCTGCTTGACAATTGGCTTCAAAAGAGTAACAATCTCGAGCCAATTGCGACAACCTGTCTTCCATCTGTCTGTCCAGGATGTGGATAGCACACAATTGCACACTTGGTTTAATCATACATTTATCTATTAGGACTATGTCTACCATAGTCACTTGTGAGATCTCGGCCGAATCTCTTTCTTCTTTTTCATTTAAATCAAGTGAGATTTTTGCCATATTCATTTGAATCAATGCCTTGGCATTACCTCCACTATCAATGCCTAGAAGGTTACCATCTATAGAACTGAAAGCCTCTTCTAATGATTTCGTTACCCTCTTGGCTTGCAGCTTACCTTCTGAGATGCTGTGTTCCCATTCTTTTAACATAATATTTCCTCTGGTCTGCTCTAAAATGGTAAAACTGGGAGTACTTCTCGATTCCCTGTTGTTTGTAGCTATCACAGCCTCTTGAAAGGAGACCCGTACTGCTCCAACTTCTCTTTCTCTAACAGATAAATTTTCCAAAACTTGATTTACAAGCAAGTAGTTGTCCCGAATCGCCTCTACCTTGGCGAGTAAATTTTGATGGGCCACAAAAACTCTGCTCCGAATATCCATCACCTCGGACTGGAACATCCCGATATTTATAACTTTACTTTCGGCGATTTCCACACTGGCCTGTAGCTGTTCGATCAAGTCTTTTTGCTGGCCCGCTTGTATCTGACCATTCCGAACCACCAACTCTGCTTGTTCGAGCTTAGTCTTGAGCAGGTCTATCTCACTTTTATCGGCCAACCTTTCTTTTTTCATCCCTTCACTCACCTGGTCCTTGGCAACCTCCTCTACAGTGGCTAGTCTAGCCTCTAGGGTTTTGATGAGGTGATTTTTTTGTTTCAGCTGGTTTTTCAAAACCCCGACTGAAAATTGATTTTCCGTGGCATATGATCCTAATGTCCCCGCTATTTCAGTCACAAATTGTTCATTCCTCTTGTCTTTCCCATCAGTCATAACTTTGTATTTCTTGGCTGTTGATTCCCCTTCCTGATAGAATTCTCTCTTTACCACTGCCTTTCTCTTCTTGTCAAAGAAGAACTCATTTGGAGGGAGATCTTCCACCCTTATAGGCCTCTATTCTTCATTTAAAATCCATCCTGCATCAATATTTCCCTGAGTTGACTGCAAGGGAGTAATGGATGTGATGGGGTCTCCGATTTGCTTGGCTGATTTCCTCGGGGTAGTAACCCGAGTTTGCTTTCTTGGCAGGTCGGGAGTCTTTATCTCTGCTTTTGGACTCTTAGTTTTCTCTTCCCTGTTCGGGTGTTTTTCTTGACCAGGTGTCGCATCTTTGGAGCCTTTGACATCTTTTTGTTTCACCTCCGCTGTACTCGGATTCTCACCCTGTAATACTGCAGGAAGACAACTGCGTCGATGTTCTTGGAACTTCAGAACATCGACCCTCTCTTCAGGTGCCAAGGTTTGTACCCGAGCTAAAATATCAGCATAAGATCTTGCGCCTCGGAAAATGTCATCCGAGGGCGAATTTTCATGTTCAAATCTCTTGAGTCCGCAACTGGCCAAATGATTACTCACAACCCTTTGTGGATCGTGCTTCTTGAATTCAATAAGGAAAATTCAATAAGCTTTAGCTTGCCTGAAATCTAACAAAGAATATGAATTTAAATGAACAGGAAAAGGTGGCCATACCTTTTTTGAGTATCCCTTAATCTCCTTGCTTATACCACCAATTACTGTTTGTCTAGCAACCTCACGACAAGCCAACTTGTCGGGAATGAATAATAGCAATGCATGCGGGGGAACAGAAGCCCCGAAAACTCTGAGATATGAGAATTCGGCTTCTACATACCAATCAGCTATGCTGCTCAAATTCGTCACTATACTGTTCGATNACCACCAATTACTGTTTGTCTAGCAACCTCACGACAAGCCAACTTGTCGGGAATGAATAATAGCAATGCATGCGGGGGAACAGAAGCCCCGAAAACTCTGAGATATGAGAATTCGGCTTCTACATACCAATCAGCTATGCTGCTCAAATTCGTCACTATACTGTTCGAGATCTTGAGTGGCGGGTGGCCAAAAATAGTGACATGCAGCGGTACCATCACCCAGTTGAAGATTTCATATACGAAATATGCCGCTTTGTTTTCCCACAATTTCAAATGATAGAGGTGGATGGGCTTGTCCTCTGCTGGAGTCCAACTCCAGCTCATTAAGGGAAATGGTGTTAGAAAGCACACAACGTCCATAATATATGCAGACATAAAAAATGAAGAAATCTTTCCGCTCTCTTTCTGCGCCCGATACTCTGTAACCCGACTGGTCAAGCTATCAGACAACATTTTTGCCCAGTCGAAGGAAGAGCCTTCGGCAACTCGATATATTAGAGGCACCCATTGAAGAAAGAAATGTGAGGTGTCCTCTCTCTCGTATAATCTGCATGTCATCATAGCTACATACTTGAACTGTGGTTCCAAGGAAGCTATTGAATATATACCATGACTGTTTTCCCTGAACTTCGCAGGGTGCGAAACCCAATCTCTTATTAAGTTAGACATATTTTTGTCATATTGCACACATTCCTTCTGTTTGAACTCTTCCAAGAATTCGGCATCATATGTAAGGTCGGACGCTGTGGGAAACTTGTACATCACTTGCAGATGTTTAGGTCTGAAAGTCCCGATGGTGACCTTCTTCTCATTCATGATGGTTCTGGTTGGTATGTCCACATGGTCTAATGCCCATCGGACCATATCATAATAGGGGAGAAATTGTGGCCTGACTACTACTTTATGCATTCTCGATTGAATGACAATCTTATATTTGGTGGTTATGTCGTCTTTTTCATTGTCATTGGAATCATCGGAATAATCCACTAATTCGGCCTGCAGAACATCAGAAACAAACGACTAGTTTGGGACTGAGTCGACACTTCGAGGTGAAGTATCAGCGACGTTGTCTGAACCTTGTCCTGGAACCTCAACGCTAGCTTTGGATGCTTTTTGCGGGGCCATGATGGGAGATCCTGCTTTATCTCTTCTGCGATAAAAATATGTATACATACAGAAGTTAGCTCGCTGAGAAAGTGTGCTTTGCGAAATATAGAAATGAATTTGTTATAACAAACAACAGCTCTATATATTCGAAAACTTGGTACTTTTTAGAACAGATTTGTCAAATCATGTTTAGAAATAAATTTAGCAATAAAAACCCGATCTTTATTTGTCGATTCACCTTATTTCTAATTAATTCCATAAATTTTGGCGGTTCGAAATGCCAATTGGCGTAAGGAAGGATTAAGACTGCTTCGTAAACTGTGCAAGCATCAAAACATGGGAGATATTGATTTAGCTTAATTAATCTGATTTTACCAAAGTTAATTAACCTTTCGATACTCGTTGTATTGGGAATTTTTGCTTCAACCCTTTGAACCTCTAACCCCCGAAATTACGATGATTGATTTTGGTTAATAAAAACGTAATTGTGATTAGGCGCTTAATTAATTACATAATTATTTATATTCGCCATATCACGACTCGGAGCTTCGAAGGTAAGTTTCCGGGAAGTTTGCATGCCGAGCTGCGAAACCGCGAGATCACGATAATATGTTTTAATTAAAAGGGAAGATAAACTCGGATTAAGTGTTTAATTAATTATGTTCGTATCTTTATCGCGACTTCGCGACTCGAGCTTAGACAGTGTAGTTTTTTAAAAGAGAACACGCCGAGTGGAAAATTACCGATGGAACTTAACCATGGCTTAGTTTTTTCCTTTAACTTTGACACGGGTTACTAACATATGGACTTCGTGGTTTCGGCTATCGGGGATACGACAATGAGAGTTTTGGATTTAGTGAACACCGAGGCATGAAAACCCGATGATGTTTAATCGTGATTTAGGAAAAATTTACTCCTGTTACTGACCTGGGTAAAATTTTAAAGCGATTTCACTGTTTCGTTGCTCAGGACTTTTGAACTATGTGATCTATAGCATCCAACATGCGAAATCCCAAGGTAGAACAAAAGGGGGAATTTTTTTTGCCAAAAAGTAGAACTCGCCTCGAGAGTACAATAATCATCGCTGCTTGCGTGATAAGACTTCAAAGATTTTGAAACCACAGACGGAAAATACGAAAACCATCTTTTGATTTTGAGCATTAAGACATGAAATTCGAGATGGGCTAGAAAAACAAAGGCGGCTCCAACATAGGCTCCAACTAGGGATCTCGTTTTCTTGTAAGATGGGAAGAATAGTAGACCACGTGTCGATATTGGGTAAATGGAGTCAATAGTTTCAATTAGGTGAAAAGGTTCGTGAGAACAGGGTACCGAAGGGAAAAGAGACTTCGTTTTTTACCTTGAAAATATTTTCAAACTCAGATACTCTTTTTAAACTTAGCTGTAGTCTCTTTCACGACTTTCCCTTTCCTGTCACTAAAATCAGGTCTGCCTTAAGACAATCAAAACAGTTCTAGGAGACCCAACAGATCTTGTGGCTATCAACTTGCATCAAAAGAAGAAGATTATATGTTTTTAAATCAGGAAGCCCCGTCTGAACTTGGGATGTGGATCAGGTTTTTAAAAATAATTGGTTACCAGAGTAGAGTGATATTCATGTATAACAGCCTTACAGATA
>JASDQU010688045.1:28714-45429 GCA_032191745.1 Picea mariana
TTAGTGTATACTATAACAAACATTCAAACAATATATATACATATATATAATTTTATATAAAATTGACAAAATAAAAAAAAGATAATGAATATATAGCTAATTACCATGGGACAATATTCATTCAATCCGCCATCAATGTGACCATATTTCCTACAATGTTTTTTAGTTGTTTCTATTAAAATTCTTACGAGATGTCTGAGGCAACATTTTTTACAAGGGCAATAACATCTACCATCACCCTTTTCACCCGCTTTACTTTTTTCCCCACCTCTAACAACATTCTGCGCATTGTTCCGCACAAAAATACCCTTTCGGAACCATCGTTGTTATAGAAAGATTGTCGCAACATCTTTAAATCATCAAATATTTATAGGCCAATTTTAGGTCACTATCGTCGCAATTGCGACGATAGTGACCTAAAAATATTTTTTTTCCACCTATTTATTTTAGGTCATTTTCAACGGTAAATTTTAACTAAATTATTATGGTCAAAGATCGTCGCAAGAGAGACGGACAATCTAAAGTTGTCGCTCTTGAGATGAACATTAACCATAATAATTTAGTCAAACTGTAGGCATCGATATTGCGACGAATACAGGGTAGATTTAGAAAAAATGAACTTTTTCTCTTCCATGTTGTGATGAAAGAGTACTTTCATTGCAAGTGGTCGTCATAAATTTTTCAATATGTAGTAGTGATGTCTCAATCTCAAAGGGATGTTGCAGGTCTGGTAATGAAATTATTGGGGATGATCACAAACGTTGATTCAAGTCATCGACGGCTTGTTATTGGGACATTCTCCACATAAATGTTTTCTTACCGCCACCCCTGGTTACTTCGTTGAGGGCCCATGAGATATGAGAGAATCCTAACACGAACCTGCGATAGAAATTGGTGAGGCCCAATGAGTGTGGTTGGGGTTGGTCAGTCATGGATGGCCTGGATCTTGGTTGGATCCACATGCACACCATGTTGATCAACGATGTAGCCTAAGTAATGGACCCTGTCCATGTCGAAGGAGGATTTTTCCAAGTTTGGATATAGTTTGTGTTGTCACAGGGTGTGCAGAACCTGTTGAATATGATGCAAATGCTACGCCCAAGTCTTGTTGTAGATGAGGATGTCATCCAGATACACCACTACAAAAGTACTAGTGAAATTTCACAGTATATCATCCATAATCCTCATAACATTTGCTGGAGCATTTGTCAAACCAAAGGGCATGACCAACCTTTCAAAAAGACCTTCTTTTGACTTGAAGGTGGTATTCCATACATTTGTCTGTTCTATTGGG
This sequence comes from Picea mariana, assembly GCA_032191745.1. Classification (NCBI taxonomy): domain Eukaryota; kingdom Viridiplantae; phylum Streptophyta; class Pinopsida; order Pinales; family Pinaceae; genus Picea; species Picea mariana. The sequence continues at coordinate 30,009 of JASDQU010688045.1, forward strand.
ACCTGGTGGTATCCAGACTTCAGATCAATCTTACTGAAGTATTTGGACCCCATGAGTTTATCAAGGAGGTTGTCGATTCATGGAATCAGGTACCCATTCCAGACTATGATTTTATTCAAGGCCCGGTAATCAATGTAGAGTTGCCAGGTCTTGTCTTTCTACTACACCAGTACGATTGGGATCCCACAAGGTGATGAACTAGGATGGATGTGCCCCTTGTGGATCAGTTCTTGGATATGCCTCTGGATCTCCTCATTTTCTAACAGAGAGAGGCGGTAGACTGACCCATTGGGTAGCGGTGCGCCTGGGGCTAGATCAATGGGATTCTTGACCTGGGAGTGCAGAGGTACCCTGATAAGAGAGGAGAATATATCTGAGTATTCTTCCATGACCTTATCCACTTGCTTCTGTTGTGTGGAGATATCGGCCGTGGAGGCCCTGGATGTGGCTACGATATTTTTCTTACTCTGAGAGAGAATCATGAAGAAGACAAATTTCTCGGTCTGAGAGATGACCTTCCTGCATTTCTTGGCAGAGGTCAAGGAAATAACACTAGGAGGGACTGCCTCAGGTATCCTGTAGAATTTCCTGTTTAAAGCAATAATAACACCACAAGGCCTAGACTCATATACAACATGAAATTTCCATAAATAAGGTTGGCCCAAAATAACATTACAAACTTCGAGAAGAGCAACTTCACACAATACCTCGTCTTTGAAGGGCTTGATGTCATATGACAATCGACACTATTCACTGATGCAGAGATCGCTTCCTTGGTGAAGCCATCCAATGGTGTAGGGTTGCGGGTGTGGAGTTGTCGATGGGGCCAGCCGCTTGATGACCTCTACTGAGATGAGGTTCTTTTGGCTACCGCTATCAATGATGAAGTGTAACGAGGTGCCTTTTACCCACATCTGTGAATGGAAAAGGTGCTCGCCTTCTTTTGGCTCATCTAGTTCACCAGGCTAGAGATTAGTGGTAGCAACAATGACACTGGGTTCCATGTCAATGATCTATATTTCTCTTTCTGGTTCTGAATTAGAGTCAGAACCCACATTTGATTCAGAGGCTTTCACTTCGACCACCAGCGACTGCTTTGAGAAACAATGAACAATGTTATTCCAAGGGCTCTTATGGAAGTTGCACCACTTCCTGGTATCCTTCTTTGTATTTCAAGTGTCCTTATTTCCTTGTAGTTTAGAATGTTTGTTCTAATACTATCCATATTTTCTCTATCCTTTGTTTTGTAGGTTGGGCCGCCCTTTCCTAGTTTTTGTTGCGATGGGTTCCCAGGCCCAAATTGCCACGTCTTTTGTTTGAGCTTCTGCTCATTTTTGATGGCATATTAATAGGCCACGCCCAAGGACGAGATGTCCAAAAATTCCATTTCGGTATGGATGTATCTATGCATAGCACTGTGATACTTGATCACTAGATGTCACTCTGAATCTTTGATACCTAGCTTGGTGCGTAGGGTATGGAATATATTTGTAAAATCTGGCACTGCTTGGTCTCTTTCTTGCCGTAGTGTGGTCCATTTGGTATACAAGTCATCATAACTTTTGACATGGTAGTATTGTTCCTTAATAGAATCCCTGAAGGATTCCCAGGTGGCCGTGATTATAAATAATGAGGGTTCCTCTTTTTCATTTTGTTCACAGAAAGTTTCCTACCAATATTTGACACGTGGAACAGATTTGAGGAGCGCAAAAGTAATTTTTTCTCTATTTGAAAAGTTATGGACAGAAAAATACCCTTCTAGTAGATTCAACCACTTGTCTACAACATCTATGTCTATCTGACCTTCAAATATAGGAATATCGAAGTTGATTTGTACCTTGAAGGGAGCGACGCCTTCGATCGAGGAAGATGCATCTCCTGTTGGTAGTCACCGAAGGATTTGCGTGAAACTATCCATCATCTTGTTCCTCTGTTGCATGAGGGCTTCCTCAAGCAACATTTTGAAAGGATATCCTATCCCATCATATTTCTTTTCTCCTGTCACGAGAGGTCGTTTGGGCATGTGAGAGCTTTTGTCCTCAAGAGAAACAAGCTCGAGACCCAATTCTTTGTACCCTAACCTCATTGGGGACATGCATTAAGATGACAAGGAGAAGACCGCTCTCATACCACTGATATGGATTTTATGAGCAAAACAAAATGAATATAGATTATTAAAATATGCTTAACACAGAATAACATAGATACAGTAAAATTGGTTTTCTATTCAACAAGGAAATAAGCTGAAACTATAAAATGCAGCGGAAAACAAGCTTGTTGGAATGGTAGCGGCTTATCTATGAGAAGAGATGTGACAACTGTTCTCATTCGCAAGAAGATGATTGCGATGAGGCTCTGAAGGCATTTTTACAATAAAAAGGAATGTCAAATACCCTAGACATCCAAAAAACTAACCCTAGGAGATGAAGCACCGAAAGTCACGTGGGCCCCGTTTGGGTAAGTTAGTACATCAACTTCCCGGGGTCGTAAATTTTGCATAAGATCTTCGTTTAAGGTGCACAATATCCCGTTGGAATTTTCGACTGTGGCGAGCCCTAAAAACATTGTTTAGGGCCTCAAAACAGCCCCGCAAGTCAAGGACCCAAAAACTAGGAAAAACAAAAAACTGCCAAACTCAAAAACTGCCAAAATGAACTAGTTGGAAAAGGTGGGAGGCCACCAAAATCCATCTGGATCATATCCCCAAAATATTAACTTAGATTACCAAATTCTTTTGTTTTCCGCCTGTGGAGGTTAAAAAGTGGGTTGATTATGGTTGTTCTTAGAATGTGAGAGTATGTTGTGAAGTTTGGGTCATGGACCAACTTTGTTTTTATGATGGTATGCCAAAAGCTTCTTTACTAAACAAGTGAATCCCAACAAATAGTTTCAAGTATCGAGAAAAACATTTTTGAGTGAGTGAGAGTGTGTGCAAGGAGTGTTGATGGTGAAAAAGGTTTTCAATAAGTTAGAATCAATATTTTAACATGGCTGACATTGTAACTTCCCCGGCCACCAATCCACTTGCCGAGCAATGATACCACGCAGAACATTCTCATACTTATATATATAACATGCATATTAATTCTAATTAACATATTTAATCAAACAATACAGAGTAATCACATGATTACTGCTAATATACATCATCAAGGACATTAACAATAACTCATATGCGCAACAGAATACATGATAACATATAAGCATCACAGGCATGCAAAACATAATATTAAGCACAAAATGATACTTATCTTTGAAACTGTTGTAATTCCACAAACCACGTAAAGACCTTCCACGAACCTATGAGCCTTAGATCTCACTGCTCATCACGCTCAATAGTGGGTCACCCCCGAGCTCAGACTAAGCTCCACCTAAGGTAAGGGAATGCTATACTAGGCTGAGGTTACAGGAAAAACTGCACAGAGAAATCAAAAGGATTCTCCCCAGGAGCATTCTTACGCCCACTACTCATAGAATCTCATTCCCGACATGCCTGTTCCTACCAAGAGTATACACCTTCACAAGCTCAGTCCATCGGTGCTTCACCTCCCTCTCTGGGCCTCTACAATAGGCTGAATTAGGAAGTCTCAGAGATCTGTAGATGGTGTTGGACTCTCTCTGAGAGAAAATCACTTCTCAGAAGCCTCTCTCACCTGAATAAAGTAGATTGCAGGCCTGAAAACATGCCTCTTCAACCGGTTTTCAATTCAATTCCTGGAGGGTGAGGATAACAACCACAAACACTGGTCAATTCCACTCAGGACACATAGAAGGCAACAACCCAAAGGTGGTTCGGGTACAGACTCTACTCTGCAAGAGCAGTTAGGCTCGGCTCATAGGACACATAGGTGACATGGCTCAATCAACGCAGAGGATGAACATAGACTTCTGTCATTCGGATTGAGGTGAATCGGCTTTCCAAACAAACATCATAGGCTTCCCACCTCGAGCTGCGTGAGGCATACCAAACGCAAACGTAGAGCTCTCCTCGATTCAGACAACTCACGGTGGAATGGAGGATGAACCCCCTCCACTGTTCAATATTTGGGTTAAATTGCATGTGCCAGGGCTGACACATGTCGCCCATGAGGATGCATGCAATCCATAGCATGTGTTCCCTTTTTCACATGTTCCCCTTCCAGGAACTTAGGATAAAACCATACATTTCTCATAACTGTGGGAATAATAATAAATCATTATTCCCAAGGACTTAAGCCCTAAGCTTAGCCCCTAGGCTCAACACTTAGCCTCTCTTTCCGACCTTTCATCCCCTTTTCCCTTACCCACCTTGTGGAATCTTAGTCCTCCATAACTCTTTCTTCTTGGTTGGGCTGTACGCAGTGATGTTTATTCTTTATTAATGTTCTGCATATTACATTTACAAAAACAGGCTCTCGGCCTTAACACTTAGGCTCTCCGGCCTAATAAACACTAAACACATAAGCCTACCAGTTTATCAATACTCATCTCATGAGCCTACAAAAAATGATTTACAATTCATAAACATGATTACAACAGGGCTCGTCCTTGGGGATATTACAATCCCCTCCCCTTATTTTTGCACTGTCCTCAGTGCAACTTTTACATAGCCTCAGTAAGATTTCAAAAATCTTCAAAAAGATGCGGATATTCTGCCCACATAGCATCTTCATGCTCCCATGTCACGTCCTCAGGACCGTACTAGGTCCACTGGACCTTTACAAGCCCTATGGCTCGATTCCGAAGCTATTTGCTTTTCCGGTCCAATATGCGCACAGGATGCACTTGTGGGACACCTTCTTGCTCCACCTGAATCACATTCCAATCAATTACATGATTATCATCACATATATATTTATTAAAAGAAATGAAACATGAAACAAATTATGTACAGTCATGGATGCAGGTAATGCAAGCATATATGCAACTGGCCCAATCCTTTCTAGGATTTCAAATGGCCCACAAAATCTGGCTGCCAACTTGGTGTAGTTTCCCAGCTTCAGGGAACTTCACTTTCAGGAAAACATGATCACCCACTTTAAACTCTCTATGGGTTCTGTTCTTATCAACATAACTTTTATGCCTGTCTTAGGCAACCTTTAAATTTTGCTTGATTTTTAGCATTTGTTCTTCCATTTCTTTGAGAAACTCTGGCCCAACTATTGCCATGTTAGCTAGACTATCCCAGCTTACTGGAGTATTTTACTTTCTTCCATAAAGTGCTTCAAATGGGCTCATCTTCAATGATTCTTGATACCCATTGTTGTAGGCGAATTATACCAAGTGCAGGTAGTCTTCCCATTTTGATGGTTTTTCCATCACATACATCCTTAGTGTGTCTTCTATTACTTTGTTCACCCTTTCTGTCTATCCATCACACTCAGGATGATAAGATGTACTAAAATTTAGATTCGTTCCGAACCCTTTGAATAACCCTTTTCAAAAATTCGAGGTGAATTTCAGGTCTCTATCGAACACAATTGTCTTGGGAATCCCATGCAATCATGCCACTTCCTTCATAAAGATGTCGGCAACATCCTTTTCCTTGTGAGTAGTCTTTAACGAAATGAAATGGGCATCTTTTGTGAGCTTTTCCACCACCACCATAGTTGAATCATGCTGGTTGCCGGTCTTGGGCAATCCCGTGATGAATTCCATTGTGACCACTTCCCACTTCCACTTAGAAATGGGTAAAGGTTGCAGCAACCCTTCTGGGTGTCTGTGCCAATCTTTAACCTTCTGACACTCCATACATCTGGCGATGTATTCAACGATCTCTTTCTTCATACCTGGCCAAAAGTAATGGCTCTTGAATGCTTCCACAATCTTCTGATATCCAGGGTGCCCAACATAAGGCACATTATGTATTTATTTCAGTATCACAATTTTCAAACCTTGGACATTAGGTACATAAATTTTGTTCTTGTAAAAAAGTACTCCATCTGTTTCCAATTTATAAATCTCCACTTTTTGTGGCATCTTACCTTGCTATAGATTTGCTACCAGCTCCATGTACTGCAAATTTGCATTTTCAGCTTCCAAAATTCTTCCTTTTTATATCAATTTGGTACATGCTAATGGTTGTAGCATGTAATTTGTGTACTCTCTTGTTGAGTGCATCAACCACTTTATTCTCCTTCCCTTTGATATGCTGGATATGAAAATCATACTTGCACAAAAACTCCAGCCACCTACTCTGGATAACATTCAAGGTTTGTTGGTCAAACAAATACTTCAGACCATTGTGGTCTGTTCTTAGTTCGAACCTCCTTCCCATGAGGTAGTGCCTCCATTTATTTAGAGCGTGTACTATGGCTGCCAAATCCAAATCATGAGTTGCAACGTTCCTTTCGTTCTCTTTCAACTTTATGGATTCATAACAGACTACAAATCCATTCTGACTGAGGACTCCTCCTAGTTATTCTTTTCATGCATCTGTGCACAACACAAAGTCTTCATTTGGATCTGAAATCCTTAGGATTGGAGCACTGGTTAATAGTTGCTTCAATCACTGAAAGGTTTTCTCACAATCTTCTGTCCACTGAAACATCTTCTCCTTCCTTTTCAAGGAAGTGATAGGGTGAGCTATCCTTGAGAACCCTGCAATAAACCTTCTGTAATAATCAACTAAACCCATGAAGGATATAACTTTTTTCATGTTCTTTGGTGCTGACCATCTTCTAATGGCCTCAATCTTATCAGGGTCTACATCTATCCCATCCTTCTAAATAATATGCCCCAGGTAATGGATGTTCTCTTGATAAAACGAGCACTTTCTCAACTTGGCATACAATTGATGCTCTCTTAGCACCTGCAACACCATCCTCAGATGTTGTTCAGGCTCTTCCTATGACTTGGAATACACTAGGATGTCATCCAAAAAGACTATGACAAACTTGTGCAAATAGTCCCTGAATACGCCATTCATCAGGCACATAAAAACAATGGGTGCATTTGGCAACCCAAATGGCACCACTGTGAACTTGTAATGACCATACCTTGTTCTGAAGGTAGTCTTATTGATGTCTTCATCCTTTATCCTTACCTGGTGATATCCCTACCTGAGATATATCTTCTAAAATATCTTCGCATCCTTCAACTAATCGAAGAGGTCATCAATCCTCGACAGAAGATATTTATTCTTTACAGTCACTTTGCTCAATTGTTCGAAATCGATACACAATCTCAACGTTTCGTCCTTCTTCTTCACGAACATAATCGGGGCTCCCCAAGGTGACACACTTGGGCATATGTACCCCTTCTTCAGAAGTTATTCAAGCTGTAATTGCAGTTCTTTCAGCTCTGGAGTACTCATTCTGTAAGGAGCTTTCGATACTGGAGCTGCTCCAGGCATCAAGCTTACAGAGAAGTCAGTATATATTTTTGGAGGTAATCCTGGTACCTCATGAAATACATATTCAAACTCCTTTAGTACCATATGATCCCCAATACTTGACACATTATCCTTAAGTGTTTCCTCCACATGGCCTGCAAATAATTGACAACCTTTTTTGTAGCACTTCTTCAACTGCATTGCTAAGATTTATCTGATAGCAACATCTTTGGGAATTCCTTGGACTATTTTCCAATTCCCTTCCTCATCCAGGCAAGTGAATGCCTTATTATGATAGCCCAAGATGGCATGGTGTTGGTCCAACCAGTCCATCCCAATTTGACAGTCATAAGACCCTAAAGGAAAAATATTCAATTCAACCTATGTGCTCATTCCATTCATGTCTACTGGACATGACTTAACCAACTTAGTGACTGTCCTATTGGTTCCTGTAGCCAGCTGCACTAACCAAGATTTTTCATGTTTGCTTCTCGACAATTGCAAACTTTACACCACTCTAGGATCTACATAACTATGGCTAGCCCCTGAATCAATTAAAATAGTAAAGGCATGGTTGTTTATCATACCATCTACTTCAATCATGTGCGATTGAAATTTAGCTTGCTTGTTGTCTAGGGCCACATAGATCCTTGGTATTCTACTGCCCACATCCTCCACTGTTTCAGCTTGCTAAACATTATGGGCATCTCTCACTTTGCCATTTTGTGGGGAAAATATCTGTACTTATGGTTTCCCTAACAACCCCAACACTGAATGGGCATATGTCTTGGCCTTTGTTCCCGTACTTTGGCCATTCTGGGCTCTCTAAACATTGGCTTTCCTTTAGGACTGTTTCTGAGAAAGCGAGGTTTGTTTCCCTTCTACCTCTTCTCTTTCTTAAACTTCTTCTGGTCATCCCAAGCCTTCTGAAAGGTAGGATATTCTCTTTGTTATTCGTATAAGAATTTCACTCTTCTTATCATTTCTTCCATGGTCTTAGGGTCATCATACTAGATTTTGTCCCCAATGGAAGATGGCAGTCCACTCAAATACCTTTGAATCTTGACAATCTCCTTTTTGATGAACAAAACATACATCAACAATTCCAAGAACCTACGTTCATACTCATCAATGGTCATGCTGCCTAGCTTGAGTTCAAATAACTCTTTCATCTTCTTGTCATAATATCTCTTAGTCAAGTATTTCTTCTCTAAATACCTCTTGAATTCCTTCCAAGTGATATCTTTCTCTCTAATGTGATGCACCTGCACAAGCTGATCTCACCACATGGATTCTTTTCCTTTCAGTTGATACATCACAATTCTTCCTTCTGCATGAGAGGAATAATTATATAGTTGGAAATATTTTCTCATGCCAAGCAACCATGTCTCGGCATATTCCTCCTTCTGATGTTCTCCATCAAACATAGGAGGCTTAATCTTGTTCATCTGTCCCTTCAATTCATCCACTCCAGATATCCTACGCTTTATGGTAGGAGATGGGCTTGAACTACTATGTGTCCTTCTCTTGGAGCGACCTTGGGAGTGATGATGGTATCTACCTACACTCCTTGATCTTATTCCCTCAGAAGTCTGGTGACTCCTTGTTCTACTCGAGTCACTCTCCTTATCCAACTTCTTTTCTATTATCTCCAAACTCTTTTAACATATTTATGTTAAATTCACCTTGTTTTTCCTGACCTTTTTTGAGCTTTCTGCTATCTGCTCAGCGAGTTTGGGCATCCTTTTGCAATCCTTCAATGATCTTCTTCATGTTTCCTTCCTTATATATCTCTTCACCATGGAAATTGGAGTTTGATCCTTCAACTACCAAATGAACAACCATTCCTTTTGCTTCATTCTCTAAACTGGAAGAATTATGTGCCTTCCCCATTTCTTTTCCCTTAGTGGCAAATCTAAATGGTTTTGGCACTCGTTAACCTTCTGCAAACACAATGTGTAGACAACCAGAATTTGTCAGGTCATTATTCCTTAACAATTCCCACAGCATTCAAAAACAACTTGATTCAATAAACGTTAAGTTTCCATGAATTTTCTAAGCTCTGCTCAGCTCTGTAGTGCACTCAGGCCTTAGTCCTTTTCTCTCAGTTTCCAAACCCACGTGACCAAGAGTGTGACCAAGTGCTAGGTCTCAAGGTTATCTAATCAAAACTTCGGGGTTTCAAGATTTCGGTCTTGGAGGTTCTCACTCTCGCTTCCCTCTCCAACTCCCGACTTCTGAACTTCCAACCTTTCTAGCCACTGGGCCCACAGCATAACTGTCACCAACCAGGGTGGTGACACATGTGTCTCTTAAGAAGGTCCACGTTACTCTAGGCGACACCATACGACCCCACTGCTTCTACTGTTTCCTTCGGGACCCACTAGCATGTGGCACATATCCCATGTGTCCTCATCCATCCCAGTGATGTTGGCCTGACTCACTACTTTGGCTCATCAGGATTTCACGATTTTGGGCTTTGGGAGTTTGTGCATCAGCACTTCTCACTTCTCCCAGTTCCCGAAATGCTGAAATTCTTCCTAGACAATTAACAATTCAGATATCTTCTAGATCAATGGTTGTGATCTAATCGTGAATTCGCGTTTCACAAATTCTCACGAACTTTCCCTTTGACCTTTTCAAGTCACGAGTCAGTGAAAGGATAATTTCTCTCCATGCGTCCCTCCCAATGGATGGTCTTGATGAAGTCGAGAATTTGTGTATCGTGATATACACACTCATGTGAAACTCCAAAGGGTTTTAAACCTTGTGCACATTCCATGGATCCAACAACTATTGGTCCACACACTCATATTTGATGGCCTAGATCTAATCTCTTCTATGCGCTCTCCTAAGTGTCTGGATGTGGGTTGGATGGTCCATATCTTCTTCGCACAACTGATCTACGACTATAGTTTTATTCTATCACTATTCCTGCTAAGCTTCGTGACATGACCAAGTAACTCCTTGGCACTCAGAGACAATCTAAGGTTCGAAATCAGTCATGCAGACACAATTTCCTCTCGAAACCTTGGGTCCAAAGACCACTTATCTGGCCCATCTAAGCTCAACGTTGAAATTATGGCTTTGATACCACAATGTAACATCCCTGACCACCAATCCACTTGCCGGGAAACACTACCACACAAAACATTCTCATACTTATATATATAACATGCATATTAAATCTAATTAACAGATTTAATCAAACAATACAGAGTAAGCACATGATTATTGCTAATATACATCATCAAGGACATTAACAATAACTCATATGTGCAATAGAATACATGATAACATATAAGCATCACAGGCATGAAAAACATAATATTAAGCACAAACTGATACTTATCTTTGAAACTGTGGTAATTATACGAATCATGTGCAAAAATTCCACGAACCTGCCAACCTTAGACCTCACTACTCATCATGCTCAACAGTGGGTCACCCCCGAGTTGGGACTAAGCTCCACCCAAGGTAAGGGAATGCTAGACTAGGCTGAGGTTATCGGAAAAACTGCACAAATCAATCAGAAGGATTCTCCCTAGGAGCCTTCTTACGCCCACTACTCATGGAGTCTCATTCCCCACATGCATGTTCCACCCGGGAGTATACACCTTCACAAGTTCAGTCCATCAGTGATTCACCTCCCTATCTAGGCCTCGGTAATAATCCAGATCAGGAAGTCTCAGAACTTTGTAGCTTGTGCTGGACTCTCTTTGAGAGAAAATAACTTCCTAGCAACCTCTCTCACCTGAAGAGAGTTGCTCGTAGGCCTACCAACCTACCTCTTCAACCAATTTTCAACTCAATTCTCATAAGGTGAGCATAAAAACCACAATCACTGGTCAATTGCACTCATGACACACAGAACTCAGCAATGCAAAGGTGGTTCAGGTACAGACTCTACTCTGCAAGAGCAGTTAGGCTCGGCTCATAGGACACACAGGTGACATGGCTCAATCAACGCAGAGGATGAACACAGACTTATGTCGTTCGGACTGAGGTGAATCGAATTTCCAGAAAAACATCATAGGCTTCCCACCCTGAGATGCGTGAGGCATACCTAACACAGACACGGAGCTCCTCTCGGTTCAAACAACTCATGGTGGAATGGAGGACGAACCCCCTCCACGGTTCAATATTTGGGTTAAATTGCATGTGCCAGGGCTAACACATGTCACCCATGAGGCTGCATGCACTCCATAGCATGTGTTACCTTTTTCATATTTTCCCCTTCTAGGAACTTAGGATAAAAACATACATTTCTCATAATTGTGGGAATAATAATAAATCATTATTCCCAAGGACTTAAGCCCCTAGGCTCAACACTTAGCCTCTCTTTCCAACCTTTCAGCCTCTTTTCCCTTACCCACCTTGTGGAAGCTTAGTCCCCCATCACTCTTTCTTCTTGGTCGGGCTGCACGCAACGATGTTTATTCTTTATTAATGTTTTTCATATTACATTTACAAAAAAAGGCTCATGGCCTTAACACTTAGGCTCTTCGGCCTAATCAACACATAAGCCTACCAACTTATCAATACTTGGCTCACCATCCTACAAAACATGATTTAAAATTCATAAACATGATTACAACATGGCTCGTCCTTGGGGATATTATAGACATCGTGTGGTCCTTTACTTGTTTTGTTTAGATAACTTACTAAATTTGTTCAAATGACCCTTGCAAATGAAAGAATCTTAAGCTAAGATGGTGGATATGGAAATCCTTACTTTGACTCTTTTATCTCCCTAGGATGTTTTTTAATCTAAGAAAGCTTGAAAACTATCCCTAGATTGTGAACATATGGGAATGTATGGGCCCTTACAATGCTTTAAACTTCCTAAGTGAGTTACTCTAGAAATTTGAAACTATCCTAATATTGTGCACATGTGGGCATGTGTGGGCCTTTACACATATTAGATTTAAGTTTCATAATAAGGTAAGAGGTATTGGCCTCTCCTAGAAATTAGTTGATTTTCTTTAAGAGAGATGAAGACTTGTTTAGGAAATCTCTTTTCTGATTTCCAAGATCACACTAGGGTGCGAGGGAAGATCATACTCCAATATTACATAGATAAGTTTATAGTCCTGAATTAGTGAGATGACTTTGTAAAAGAAAACAAAATATTGAAATTCACATGCTAAGATTTAGGCCATCCATGTGGAAAGTAAGGAAGTAAAATATGAAAAGGTTCGTTTTATCCTCTCTAAATGTCTATGTGTGTTTTTAGGATATGTATGGAAGAGTGGATCTCCAAGCCTTCTTTTAATGGATTTTACAATAGTGCATGAATGAAATCTAAAATACTTGGTGGAAGTGAATTTCTCAAGACTGGAAATTTAGGAAAAATAAGACCAGTGCACGGCTAAACCAGAAACAGTCGCACACAAAGAGAGAAGTGCACATTTGGATAGTTATGACAGAGCACGTATGGGAACATACCACACAATTGTTTTCCTCGAACCTGCATGCATGCATAGAAGTTGGCAAGACAAAAATTTTGAACAATTTCACTCAATGTGGGATGAAATCCTGCTCTCTGAAGGTGATAATAGGCTGGTTTTAACCCCTAAAAACACAAATGAGTGAGAAAGAAAACTTTAATAGCCTAATTGGGGAGGATTTTGATCCAAATCCCCGGTATGGTTACCAATCTGTTGGGTTCCTTTTGTCACTTGGGTGAGAAAAAGGCGTAATTTGGGGGCAATTTTGGGTATGGGGGAGATCCACTCCATCGCAGAAGTGGTTGAGACCCGAAAAAAATCATCATTGTGTCGTTTTTGCATCCATGCGGATTTTATTTCTGTTAGTTGTTGGGTCCATGCATTGTGTGCGTTGTATATCGTGTTCTCCCATGTGGATGTGCGTGCACTGAAAGTGTTGAATACACGCGAAACTTCAGAACCACTTTTGTATAGTTTTGTGCTTATCTTACCAAAATGAGTGTAATCCTTTCATAATTATTGGTAGTATGTTTTGCTTGTGCTGACTGTTTCTTCATCCATTGTCTATTTTTTTGGTGGGAAATTTTTTGATAATAAAACCACTTATAGCACAAGTTCAGAGGGAGAAGGTATCTCCACGAGTGATGAGGTAGGTAGCCCCATCAGTAATTTCGTCTTAGAGGAAGCCAATGTTTAGAGGGAGTCAACCCTCAAGATCCACTGGGGAGGATCAACCTCCCATGATTATGTAAAGGAGAGTGGACATGGAGCAGGTAACTTCAAAGGTTATGTAGACTCAAAGGGAGTCTGACTTCAAAGGGAGCTAGTGGATTCAGAGGGAGTCCAACTTTAGAGGGAGCTAGGAGGATCAGAGGGAGACTCAGTCATTCAGTGGGAGAAGACCTTCAAGTCCATATGGGAGAGAGTAATATTCCAAGAATGTTAAGAGGGTTTCATGGGTTGAGATGGCCATGAAGGATGCTTGGGATCAAGAGGATTATAGGAGCATGGTTTCTTCCAGGGAGGAATCATGCTAGATAGCAAGTTTTTCTTTAGTGACCAATGATGCATCTAGTCAGAAGGACTAGAGGGAAGGTTTTATTTGGTGAGAGAGGGGGCATCCAATCAGGTGGATTGAAGAGCATATGTGGTAGAGGATCTAGTACGCAAGACATATCTACTTCCAGGTGTCTGTGGAGTGTGTTGAGAATACCTCCCCCGCTAATATGGAATGTTTATTTTTGTAGCTTCGGGTAGGTATTTTCACATGACCCTAGGTGTTGGGCATGTGGGAATCATCGTGGGCACCACATTAGACTCTTTTTTTGGTGAAAACACCCTTGGAATGAAGCTGCAGATTCATGGGTTTGATGATGGGATTTATGGGCTTGTGAAGGGGCTTCACACCCACAAAGAAAGATTAATTTGATATTGAATTGTGAAGGGGATTCTATGGTGACCCATAAGGATTTTATAGAAAGGAGAGAGTTCATTGTGACATTTAATATTGTGTATATCATTTGTGGAGACATGATGGAGAAAGCATAAGTAATTTTTCACTTGTGCGAGGAGGCTTGGTGATTTCAACAAAGGTAAATTATGCTAAAGGGGAAAATATGGCCTAGGGTTGAAGAATCTCTATTTTCTATTCTTGGCAGGGAAAACAAAACCACCATGTGGGAGAGAGAGGCAGCCATAAAAGGAAGAAAACTGTACGATTGGAGTGAATCAAACGGAAGGGTTCATACATGTTTTCATGCATGTACGTGGGTTTCAATGGGAAGAGTCACATACGTAGGTGGGTTGCAATGGGAAAATTCATGTACATACATGGGTTGTCGTGGGAAAAGTCACATACACATATAAACATCTTCTTGGGTAGGAGAGGGTCCATACAAGGCTAACAAGCGATGTTAGCAGGTCGTATAGGAGGTCTGCAACATATATGTGGGCATAAGATATCTCCAATAAATTGTTGAGGTATGGTTTTCTAATTTGTATGGTTATTGGAGGACAAGGTTGTCATCAGATGTGGTGATATTTGTATTGGCTAAGAGGACAAGGTTGTCCTTAGATTTGATGATATTGTACTGGTTTGGAGGGCTAGTTTTTCCCTCAAAATTTCTAAAGTTAACAAGGTTACAAAAAATAAATATTGTGTCTCATATGTGTTTATGATTCATCTCTGATTTTTCCACTACATATAATTTCAATCAATAATTTTCAGTGTAAAATTGTTTAGTGATAACAACTAGGGTTTTACTATTAGATCACTAGGAACAAATTTCCAGATATGAAAATTAGTCACATAGAGTTTCATGTGAAAATCGATATGGTGTCAGAGATTGGGATTTAAAGATAAAGGGATCATATTTGTGACACACGGTTTCTACAGGGGGTTGCATATTTCTTGTTCTTGTTCCACACAGATCACAGGTGGTAGATTTTAGAGGTAGCTATAGTAGTGTTGAGGAGTTATCTCTAATAGGGAGCTACAATGACAGTTGTAGGTGGAAATAGGTTAGATGGTCTCTAGTTTGAAACTTGGACCAGATCATCCAAATAAGGATTTTTGGACTATTTCAACTTGGTGGTCTGGTAGGTTTGGATTTCTCATGGATTGATGGAGTGCAATGTTTAATTTGGGGAGAGTCCCTTT
>JASDQU010688046.1:19722-43369 GCA_032191745.1 Picea mariana
ACTAGAAGGAAGCACCAACTCCCTGGTTTCTCTAGCACCAACTAGAAGGAATCTACAACTCCCTCTGTTCAAGCACCCACTTGAACCTCTGAGGACACCCATCCTCCCTAGCACCTCCCTACCACCCTGGTTTATGAATATGAATTACTGAAACTTATTACAGTGATATAGTGTTCAACAACAACTTACCAGTCTCATCACTGTTCTGCAAGATTTCACTGCTCTGTCTTCCTCACTATCTTCCTGCATGCATCCATTGCACTTCTTTGTTCTTCTGCCTCTTGTGATTTCTACGCCATTCCCATTCAATGCACCTTTTGTCTTCTGTCCATTTCAGTTGCTGCACTCCACCTCCTTCTTCACACATGCATCACTCACAACAAAAACAACCCCATCTCTTCTTTTATCCTCATTCTTATACTCCCTGTGCATCTTGTGCATGCTCTCTATGCAATGGTTCTACCTCCTCTTCATGTCAAGTGCTCTACCTTTTCATCATAGAAACTCTTCATATTCTCTGTTTGTTAAGCCCATTTGTCCATCATCACTGGGTGTCATGATCAAATTCCTTCCCATCACCAACAGTTGAGATTCTTCATCTTCTGTTGCCATCAACCTCAACCTCTCTGTCGTATTTAATGACTCCAATGCTCTTCCCACTATCAATAGATTCCTTGTGACCCTTCAGTTCCTCTAGAAATCACAAATAAGTCTCTTCGAGTCCTCTCGAAGAAACCATCAGTGGTTTATAACAGTTACACTGAGAAGTGCTACAGTAGCCCTCCGATCTTCTTCAGTTTCATCTGCACCGTTGGATTAACTTCTCTAAATATTGCATTCATTTTGGCATTCCTCTCTTCTGAATTTCGAGATCAGCGTGGTGGAGGATTTTATTACTCTCCATTTCCCGACCCCCAAAACTCTGAAAAGGAGCTTGTCTTCACTAACTCCTTCCCCCATCTTCCGTCGATGTGACCAACGAATGTGACCTTGGGATGAGCCTAAACCTTTTTCACATTTCGGAATTTCAGTAATCCTGTTGTTAGGTTTCTCGACTTTCCAAGTCACAGTCCCTGAAACTCCGAAACAAGAGATTAACTCTTCGACAATGTGACCAATGGTTGTGCCCACAGCCTTAGTCGAAACTACATTTTGCAATTTTTTGTTTCGACATTTCAGCACTTTGACACTCTTGGTGGTGAAGTGTTTCAAAACTTCAACTCCCAGTATCCGAAACTCCGAAATGGAGTCAGATCAATGGTTCGGTACTCCAACGTTTTTCATTTCGACGAATCGGCATTTCGGTATTCCTGTGGTTAAAGACCTTGACATCTCCAACTCCCAGTATCCAAACCTCCAATATGTAGTCTGTGACATTTCACGAATTCAGGTTTCACGATTTCGGGACTCCTGTGATGAAGAGTCTTCACTCTTGACTCCTCCTACTCTCAGTATATGAAACTCTGGTATGGAGTCTTTATCATTTCATGACTTTGGGTTTCACGACTTAGGGACTCTTTATTATGAGAGTCTTTTTCATTTCCATCTCCTGGTATCTGAAATCCCGGTATCCAATACTTTGAAATGGAGTCATATCAATGGTCCACGATCTCCTCAAACCAATGTCTCAGATCATTTCGCCATTTTGTAT
The DNA here is from genome assembly GCA_032191745.1 of Picea mariana. NCBI lineage: Eukaryota > Viridiplantae > Streptophyta > Pinopsida > Pinales > Pinaceae > Picea > Picea mariana. The sequence goes on from JASDQU010688046.1 coordinate 21,374, forward strand.
TTCACGATTTCAGGACTCCTGTTGATGAGAGTCTCTGACATCTCCATCTCCCGGTAACCAAAATCCCGGTATTCAATACTTCGAGTGGTGCACCTGTTTCGGGTTTTCAGGATTTCACATTTTGGCACTTTGGGACTCTTGATGATGAGAGTCCGTGACATCTCTATCTCCCAGTATCCGAAACTCCGGTAGCCAAAACTTCGAGCGATGTGCCTATTTCGTGATTTTGGGGTTTCACATTTCGCGACTTTGGGATTCCTGTGTTGGAGAGTCTCGACTCTTGACTTCTCCATTACCCGGTAACCGAAACTATGAAATGGAGTCTTCATTGAGGTGCATGTTTTGGATTTTTCATGGTTTCTCATGTCACCTTGCTCATTAAAGAGAATGCAGGTTCTCTTGGATCCAACGTCGGTCGGACCTCTGGCTTAGATCTGACGTTCATCGGGAAATTTCAATGAGATCCATCGCTGCATACTCTGATCTTGTTGAGCTTGCTCTACATTGTCTTCCCAAAATAATTATGGAGCCCACCTGACACATCCTTCCTGTACTCAAGCCATCATTTTTGTTGTACTTGTCATCAATGACAAGCATACACTGCCTGTAAAACATGCCAACAGAATGATACATGGATTAGCTTACTCTTGCGCCATGAAATTAAAGTTGATGATTACTTTTGCACCATGATTACTTGATGATTAGGATTGATTGATAGATCTAGTTAATTTCGGCTTGATTGGATTAGTGGGATCTAGACACCTCCTTGTTCCTCAGAATAGTTGCTAGCCCTGAGACCTTAAATGGTCAAAATCAATCTGATGAATCTTGGGCCTGAGCATTTCTTATGTGCCCTGGACATCCTAACCATGTAGGATAGGTTGGGTGGGTAGCTATTTTAATATTCAGTAATGTGGTGGATCATGATTTGTATTTCGATTCAGTTGATTGCGATGTGTTGAATTGTGTCGTTGTTTATGTTGTATGTTGATCGTGTGTTTCTATCATTATGTCAATTCCTTGGATGTGCTATTATTTAATTTTGATGATGTGTAACTTGTGATGTTATTAATTATGTCATGATGATTTAAATTTCTAATGCAATTGTTTTTTACCTATTTTACTTCATTTTTCATCATAACGGTGGGGGCATTACATATGGTATCAGAGTGGGTTCAACCCTGTGACTGTGGATCCTCACACCTTCCAATCAATTAAAAACTTTATTAATAACTTATCATTAATTAAAATTGAATTTATCCGTACCGATAATAATGGTTAGAGGGAATCGTGGAGGTAGACGACATGGTGCTAGGGGTAGAGGGGAGACACCTCCAGTAGCATCCACGCCAGAGGGGTATAACCCCCAAGGAGAAGAGAAAGTCATTGGACAGGAGAATATTGTTGTGGGGCTATGTGGTTGTTTTGATGAGGTCCTTCCTGAGGATTTCAGAGGCCTTGACTAACCAACTAGATAGAGATGAGGCCAGGGCACTTGTACCCAATGAGGGTTCCAATTGGCAGTGGTAGGATTCCCAAAGAAATCGAGAAGGTTAATTTTCTCGAGATCATGTGTGCCACAGACGACTTAGCCATCAAGTCTTGGTTGGAAAATGTGGCGATGTGCTTCACACTTCTTGTCTATACCTCTAACATGAAGCTCCACATTGTTATATTTCAGATGAAGGGGGAGTGCTCTTCTATGGTGGACTGCACCCCTACCTCAACTAAACATGGACATCGAAGACGTGTCATGGGAACTGTTCGAGGAACAGTTCCAGGAGAAGTAATTGTCAGATGAATTCATTGAGTGCCAGCTCACTGAGTTCAATGCCTTACAAAAGGGTGGTCGTAAGGTGCCAGAGCATGAGGCCAGATATATGGAGCTACTTTGGTATTCCCCACATCTGAATACAGAGAACCTAGAGCTCAAAAAGTTTGTTTTTTGCCTCAACTCCAACATTCATGCAAAGGCGAGGATCCTAATGCCTCAGACGTTTCCCGATCTATCCCAGAAGGCCCTCATAGCTGAGGAAGAGATTACTAGCGAGGGTCAGGGCATGACTCCTACAATACTGTTTGGACAGATGAAATCTGAAGTGCAGCAACAAAAGTTAGGCCTGTTCAATAGAACAGACCAGGATCACAGGTTGTTAGGTCAAAAACTCCTACTTTGGGGACCAGGAGTACTAGACCAAAGATAGATGTTGGAAATGTGCTAAGCCACATTATGAGAGAGACTGTTTGAATGAGAAGGATAAAGCAACCAGATCATCAGGGCCCACTACCATGGAAGATTCGGGCAAGGCCCACATGATGCATGCAACAGTAAAGAACCGTCAGGCTGAGCATCAATCCATTGTCTTAGAGACATCAGGTACAATTGCAGAAGAGTATGAGCAAAGTATGTAAGTTATATTCCATCTTGGCACTAAATGACAAGGGCGAGGAGGAATGGTTAGAAAACCTTCTAGAAGTATGAGAGTTTTCCAACATGTTTCGAGAAAAGTTACTAGGCTTTCCACCCGAAAAATAATTGGAATTTGCAATCAACCTGAAACCTGGAACTAAACCGATAGTAAGAATGCCTTATCAAATGTCAACACCTAAGTCACATGAGTTGAAAATGTAAATGAAGAATCTGTTAGACCTAGGACTTACACATCAAAGTGTGTCACCTTGGGGTGCACCTGTTATTTTCATAAGAAAGAAGGATGGTTTGTGGATACTTTGTATCGATTACCGTCAATTGACCAAGGCAATGATTAATAACCAATATTTGATGCCAAGAATAGATGAGTTTTTTTATCAAATTAAAGATGTGACAATGTTTTCAAGGATCGACTTGAGATCAAGATATTGCTATTTATGTATCAAAGAGGAATACATTCCTAAGACCACATTCAAGACAAGGTTCAGACATTATGAGTTTAGCATTTTATTGTTTTGACTGACAAACGCCCTAGGGGTATTCATGAGCTTGATGAATGGGGTGTTCCATGAATACTTGGACAAGTTTTTTCAAGTATTCATTGATGCCATATTGATTTATTCTCGGATGACAAAAGGACATGACAAACATTTGCGCTTGGTACTACAGTTCTTCTGAGAAAAAAAATTATATAGGAAATTGTCGAAATTCTTTTTTTATAAATAATGGATTCATTACTTAGGGAATGTTATATCCGACAAAGGAATCACTATGGATACAAAAAACGTAGAGGCTGTTATGGAATGGACTGCGCCGACCATCATACCAAAAGTATGCAACTTTATGGGTTTAGCAGGATATTACAGACGGTTCATCGAAGGTTTTTCAAAGATAGCAAATCTGATCACGAAATTGCAAAAGAAACAAAATAAGTTAGTATGGAAAAAGAAGTGCACATAAGCATTTAAAGGGCTCAAGGGGCTGTCAACGACATGGCCAATACTAAAAGTCCTTGACATGGACTAGGAATTCTTGGTATGCACAGATGCATCCAAGGAAGGTCTAGGCAGAGTATTGATGCAAGACTATCGAGTGATCGCTTACATTTCAAGGAAATTAAGGAAGCATGAGGAGAACTACGCAACGCATGATTTGGAGTTATTGGCAATTGTGTATGCCCTTATAGTGTGGAGACACTATCTAATTGGAAGATAATTCAAACAAAAAAAATAGATCACTATGGAATGCAACACTTGTTACACAGAATGAATTGACTAAGCGATAAAGGCGTTAGTTAGAATTACTTATCAAATATGATTTGAGATTAAGTACATTAAATGAATGGTAAATAGAGTGGAAGATGTGTTGAGTCATAGACCACACATATTATCGGTGATACCTCTTCATACTAATCTATGAGAAAGTATTCTAACTATATAGTTTGACGATGACTGGTGTAAATAGGTTACGTAAATTATCAGAAAAGACACCATGACGGTATCGAGTTTGAAGGGTATACAATGGACAACAACGGATTGATGAGGTAGAATAAACAGAATTGCGTACCTCCTCAAGAAAAATTGAGAAATTTGATCTTAAGAGAAGCTCATAGAGCAATATACATGGCTCATCCAAGAGTCACGAAGATGAGGGCAGACCTTAAGCCCTTATTCTTCTAGAAGGGATGAAGGTGGACATAGTTAGCTACGTGGTGAGATGTCTAGAATGTCAGCAAGTGAAAGTTGAACATAGAAATCCAGTAGGGTTACTACAACCACACGTTGTTCCAGAATCAAAATAAGAGGTCATTTCGATGGAATTCATTGTTGGATTGTCGTTGACGACAAGGAGGCATGACTCAATTTTTGAGGTAGTTGACACTCTGACGAAGACTGGAAATTTTATTCATGTTTGTACGACGTATTAGGCACTAGACATAGCTATAATTCTTGTCAGCAAGATTGTGAGACTTCCCGGTGTGCCAAAAATAATCATATCTAATATAGGGTTAGTGTTTACAGGATGATTGTGGACTAGTTCCCAAGAGGCCTTGGGAACATAACTGAACTTTAGTACATCATATCGCCCTAATACAAAATGGGATGACAGAAGGAACGAACCAAATTTTGGAATATTTGTTGCATATGTATGTATGTGTTGGACCAACAAAAATGTTGGGAGGAGTTCTCCCCACTGGTAGACTTTGCGTACAACAACAACTATCAAGGTACCGTTAAGATGACACCATTTGAGTTTCTTTATGGGAAACTGTGTCGAATGCGATTGAGATAGGATCGACATGTGGATATGGTCCTGGTGGGACCAGAAAGGATCCAAGAAATGGAAGAAAAATTTAAAATGATAAGACAAAGGTTTAAATACACAAAATATCAGCAAAATTGTTATGTTGATGTGCATCGCCTAGACCGCAACTATGAAGTTGGCGATCAAGTTTTCTTGCAGGTGAAATCACACAAGAGTTCGATTAATTTCAAAAGGGGTGATAAAATATCTCCTAGGTTGTGGGGAATTTCTAAGTTGTGAAGATGAAAGGACCCATGGCCTATCGACTACTCGTGCCTCATTCTTTGAGGCATTTGCATGATGTTTTTCTTGTATCTATTTTGTGACATTACATTAGTCATCCTACACATGAGATTGACATGAGTTCCTTGTGGTGTTGGATGAGGATGCACTCACGAAAGTGTCAATCCACATTCTAGACCATTGCATTCGATAACTATGGCATCGAACAATCCATCAGGTCAAGGTCCAATGGGACAATTGTAGTCCACACTCGGCTACCTGGGAGGACGCATATGATATGCTCAAGAAGTTTCCATATTTATTTGATAGTTTATACATATAAATCTTGTCAGCTGATTTATTTACTTCCTTTTATAGATTGTACAACTTCGGGATGAAGTTTAAAACAAGAGGGGGTGTATGTAACATCCCGCTCTTGCGAGCACATGTTATTGACTTATTCTTTGAGGACACTTGCGTGCGAGTGATCCAGCTATAGTATATGGTTGTATGTTTATTTTATGGATTATTTTGATGATGTTGATGGATTATTGTTATAACCCTAAATTTCTCTACACATGCATACCTAGCATTAGGCCCTCTTACTTGCTATTTTTTCCAAGCCATCACTACGTTTCTCTTCTTAAAAACACTAGTTTTGAAGATGTACGTGATCTGCACCATTACATCCCATGTATGTAATCTTTTTGCACCACTACATCCCACTTATGTACACTAGTTGCACCACTACATCCCGTGTATACTCGCAAAAGTTGCAAGGAATTTGTTGAGATTACGGGCTATTGGGTAGTTTCCCAACTGATCCACCACCCATAGCCCGTTACCCAACCAAATAACCATCCTTTTTTCATATAAAATGAGGTGTTGGGGTCTCATTCCTAATATAAGCATAAGAATAGTGAAACTCTACCCATTTCACATCCCCTCCTTGCCCCAAGAATTTGCATCCAGCTTGTGAGATTTGTATCAGAATTTCCCATTTTTCCCTTTTTCCTCCATCATAAGCCTATCCCATTTCCCTAGAATAAGTTTGAGAAGAGAAATATACACAGAGGTGCAGTTGGAGCTTGATATAAAGGATCCCAGACTAGGTTTGTGGAGCAGTCGTCGACCTTGTTGTAAGTAAACATTGTGATATCAATAAAACAAATACTTTTTTTGTCCCGACATATGATGTGTCAAATATTTGTATTTGATTTATGATTTATTCTAACATATAACCCATGATTTACATATGAGATGCATGTTTTTAGTTTCCTATTTATTTGTTTCTGAATGTAGGACATCCTTGGAAGGAGGTTTGCAGTCAGAAGATCTATCAAGCGCGAGAGGATCGACACCGGACGTGGAGTAAAATGTAGGGTTAACTGGTCCATCTCACCTTGTCTTTCATGTATGAGTCTGGGACATATTCGGGCCAGTTAGAAAAGTAGGATACTTTTAGACGGTTAGGATATTCCTACATTTTGAACCCTAGTGTAGTCCATAGGGGAGTTGTCCCTACTAGCAGAAATGAAGACCATACTGGGGAAGCCTCTAGGGTTTTAGGGGATTTTTTGGGTGTTTAATTGGTTTTATTACCTTTTTTGAGTTTTTGTAAGTCTGTTGAGTCTTTAAGAGATTTTTGTTATCTGTTGGTGTCATACCAATTCTCCCTGCCCTATCAGTCTGCTTGTTTGTTTTCTTTTTTTGAGAAGTTACAGAGGTGTACACGCCCTACTGTGGGTTTGCATGTGTACATACATGCCTTGCTTATAGACAACCCATGTACATACACAAGCTACTTAAGTATCAGTTGCATACCTGTTTCAAGAAATATTTTTTAAAGAAGAGGCAGTCAACCTCTTCTTTGATTGAAGTTTCACTTCTCAGGGTTTCTTGATAGAGTCCAGTGTTTCTATTTTTACAGTCATATCTTGGGTTAGACGTCAAATCGCTTATCATTTTAAATATTTCTTGTGTTTAATTTGAAAGGGTTTTAGATGAGCCTGTGAGTCTTTGACCAACCTATTTGGTGTGTTCAGTGACTCCCTACGATCCGCAGTGGGCTAGAGGTTAGTTTTTGGTCTTGTCTTGTTTTTTACTTTTTCCCCTTTCGCTTTCTTTAAAGAAAAAGAAAAAGTATTTATTTCAAGTTTCTTGTTTGAAACATAAAAAAAAATAGAAAAATATTTATTTTCTTAGTTTGGTTAAGTAGTTGGGTTAGTTATTTTTCCTGTTAGGAAAAAGAGTTATTTTCTTAAGTTCTTTATTGATTTCTTAGAACATTAAGTTTAACACACCCATGATGGGGCATAAAAAATTTCGTCTTTCTTAAAGGATAGAATCTTCATTCATGGTTTCTAATTTGGAAAGTCAGGGAACCACTCTGACCTCCCGTTCAAGGATCTTTGATTTTGAAGCCAAACAACTCTCTGAGACCTTGATGGTCTTGTTCTGTAATTAAACATAGAACCTTTCGGCTTCTTGGTGAAGGTTTAAGGGCACCAGTGACCTTCCCTTTCACTCCCCTGCGAAATCTCAGAGTACTGGGCATTAGCTCCTTTTCTGGATAAGCACCCTCTTGATGTGACCTTGGAAAATGACCTTACGGGACCACGTGATTGAGGACATGCCCAAAGGCAGTTTGAATCAAACTTATTTTCGATCCACATTTCTCCTCGAGCCTCCACGTGTCCTCTTTTCGAATCCACGGTTTGAATTGCAACTCGCCCTCAACCTTTTAACGTCCATGCAACACCTATCCCCGCAATGCTATGGGAACATCAATCTTTCGATATTTATGGTACTTCGAAAAATGGTGGTTCATATATTCCCTTCTCAAACCTATGGTTGCAAAATCAACGGACGAGATCTCCTTCATAATTTCAGGTTTCGGGAGTTTCAACTCTCAAAACCTTGCTCTCTTTCGTACTTCAATATTATGAGTTGATGATCTACGGACACATGTCCTCCTAATCAATGGCCTTGCCTTTACTTAAGGTAGTTGACATTTCAACTGGATCAATGGTCCTACCTTTACTTTAGGTGGTTGACCTTTCAACTGGATCAACGGTCCTATGGCCCTCTTCTCAATCAATGGTCGAGATCTTCTTCGGTTTTCAGACTTTTGAGATCTCAAATCTCAAATTCACCCTTTTCCCAATGGATTTTATTCGGATTCTATAATCCACTGATGTGTGACGATCAAGGATTACTTCGGGTATTTACCTGGAGTCCACAGATTTTCTCCACGTCTCCTTTAGATCGGATGGCTACGAATTACTTCGGATAATTATATGGATTTCTCAAATTCATGCCACCTCTCCTCTATACCTGACGGTTAAGATATTCTTTGGACAATCTAACGATTGACATTTACTTCGGGTCTTCAATCGGGGACAACATATCTCGACCATGTGTCCCTTTCGATCCGATGACTGATATTTACTTCAGGACTCTGGATCTCTAGGCTTCAATAGTTTCAACTCTTATGCACCCATTTCTTCGGAGTTCTTTTACCCGAAATATACGATATCCTGACGCGTATCCCCCTGGCGATCAACGACCAGGATTTAGTTTGTTTGTTTGTACTCCTCCTTTTCTATAAACCTCTAAAGTTATGGATCTTATGCCACATGTCCTCCTTAATAATGGAAGGTCCCAAATTACTTCAGGACTTCAGGATGTTGACAATTCCACTCTCTTGTGCACCTTTAGAGGGTTAGACCTCATGCACTTTCCTTGGGATCTAACGGTTGTTGGTCCTTGCACTCAGATTTGACGGTCTAGATCTGATCTCCTCTACACTCGTTCCTCATTGTTTGGACTCTGATCTGACGGTCCAGGTTCTTCACAGTGCTCGATCCAAAGACCATTGTTGCTCCTCCTCCTGAGCTTTCACTTTCTTCCCTGACTTGGAAGATTTCAAATGTTTCAAAGCCTTCACCTTTGAACTTCCTCCTATGAGCCCTGTGGCATTGGATCTCATCTGTGCTTCTGAAAATGTTCTCTCTCGATCTTCGAGACTTGGAACAATTCTACCTCTTGTGCCCTCTTAGCACTATCTCTTCAGAGCTTCAACTGCTTAGACCTTGAAGGTCTTTGTCCCTTCTATTTCTCAAAGGGATATCCATGCCTTCCTGGAAACATTCGATCAAGCACTCCTTACTGAGCTACAGAGTCTTTGATAACTTTTTGAGGGTCTCCTAAGTTCTCTATAACTTTGCCTTTGGGGTTTGGGTCACTCCAACACGCGATTCTCCCGAGGCACGGACTCTGAATCTCATAGATCATATGGTCGATAAGGATACCGAAGGATCCAGAGATCCACGGTCCATATTAACTTTAGGACTTCAAGAATTCATGGATTTTTACTTCCCTTACTACAAACTCACAATTCTCCGAACTCAAAAAGTTCGTAGGACTCAAGGGGTTAGCTCCCACACTCCTTTTCGTATCAAACAGTCAAAATGGACCTTGGATCTTTCCAAATAGTTTCACATTCGTTCGTCAGATAAACAAAGGAGCCTTCCCTTTTGATACTTCAATCTCACTACTCTTCCTGAGCTTTGTTAGTTCTGAAAGGCTTAAGAGTTTTTTGCTCTTTCTCTTGGATGTAACACTTGGAAGAATCCTTTCGCGCACCCCTTACGTTCATTCCTCAACTCTAGAAATTAAATGGTTCTCAGTCTCTGTTTTCCTCGTAGAGAGCTTGTGCATACGTTCACTATCTCTCCTGAGCTTTAATAGACTCCATCCTCCAAGGGACTCAGAACGATTAGGAGGGTCAACATGCGTACATGAAACTATGCCAAAGGTCGACGAACTCACAAATTGCGGCTCTAGATTTAGCCCCACAAGATGCAAGCATTTACGAATATAAAACATATCCCATCCATATAATTTCCTACTTGCCTAATTATATAATCAAGCAGACACCAAAAAGGGGTGCAGTATAAATCATTAAGAAAACATATCTATCCCTACAACATTCATAAGATATCCAACTTTAATTCATATTACCACTTAAATACACAAGATATGTGATTACTTATCTATTACAGGTGGTAGCCAACTAACTGACTATTGGTGTTCGTCCTTCCACCTGAGCATAGGCTCAAAGGCATTCGTTCTTAGCACTCTGGCCACCCCCATTCCAATTCATGATATAACCAGGGACCTCTTGCAGTTCTCAAGGACTCTTTCTTTGTTTCAAATTCTTCTCGGGTTCTATTCTCTGCAAACTTTCATATATTTCCTTCTCTGTTATGGCCTCAACAAGGTTTATCAGATGCTCACTCAACATCAATCTCGCAGCCTTATGTTCATTATCCACTGGAGAACTCTACGCCTTCTCCTTATTGATTTGTATATATTTCTTCCAGGAGGGTTATCAACCCATCCTATTCCTTCTGCCAGAAGGGATCTCCAGTCAGCTTGGTCTGCCATACCCAGTGGTACTTTGGGCTGACATTCTACATTTTTGGCCATGATTCCATTTATGGGAGTGGTTGATAATTAAACCACTGGTCCTTTATTCATTAATGGATTTCTCTCCTTGGGATTTGAAGGAGGTTTATTATCGTCGTCAAGGGAATTTTGGGTTATTTAATATAATGACCTTCCCTTATAGTTTTCACATTCTTTCCTCTAGTGATATCATGGCCAGTACTTTCAAGGCTTCACCCCCATGGTAAGTTATTGGCAACTCAAACAATAATAAATTTACACTATCCACATTCCTTAGTATGGTAATCCTATTTTATGATTAATTACAAGCTGGGGGAAACAGGGGTGTTACAAATCCCTCCCTCTTAAAGGAACATCATCCTCGGTGTTCTTTCTCAAAACACCCGTCATGCCTTTCTCATTCAGTTGTTTCAAAAATCATGATCCTTCTTCCTCAGTCATGTCCTTTTTCATACCTTTAATATTGGTCACCTTCTTTCAATAATTCTTGGACAACAAGCACGCTATTCATAGTCTTATGCAAAAACATTGCATAAAAAAAAAATCTAGGAAAATTTCATAATCTTAGCACAATAATTATCTGTGCAGTTTGTGCATTTGTATCCAGATGGTTGTTTTTTTATCCAAGATCATTGTTTTTATTTGACATACCCATTGGGTGGATGATCCCAACTCAATAGTTTACAAGAACTATCATGGTTTCATCTTCCTTCCAGTCACTCACCCTCTAGGCCCAGACTCATGCATCCCCTTCTATGCTATATAGTCCCTCGGGTGATCCATCTTGCCTTGCCAAGGTTTTATCTCACAGGGAGAAATACCCATCGTGTGCATGATCTCGATCAATAGTTTACAAGAACTATTAAGGTATCCTCTTCCTTGCGGTCACTCACCCTCTAGGCCTAGGCTCAGGTATCCCCTTCTCTGTTATACAGTCTCTTGGGTGATCCATCTTGCCTTTCCAAGGTTTTCTCACACAGGAAGAATTCCAAAGACTCTTTAGAGTCTTATAGTTGAGGCATCCCTCAGAATTTCTTTGCCGAGGTGTCCCTCTGTCTTGTGTTACCTCAACACAATATATTCTAGGCGATCATGTCTTACCACGTGATTCTCATGGCTCAACAATAGCCATTTTCCATGATTTTATAGCTTGACAACCTTCTGACTCAACTAAAGTTAGGGACAAAGGTTACTTTCCTTCTCCCGACTCAATCATAGATAGGGATGAAGGTTACTCTCCTTCTCCCGATTTAGTATTTGTTTAATGTGATCGGATTATACTCTTTCGCACCCGTATCACAGGCATATAAAAATTCACGAGACATCATCATAAATTTTAAATTCAAAATTTCTTGTAATTCTATGACCCACAGATATCCAAATTCCACATTTTGTTTCCATATTTGTTTTGCACAGGACATAGATTCATAATTATGGGACTTTCATTCCCATAGTGGTTTGGCTTAGTAGGCAATTGGTCTTCCTTATGGATTACAACGCTGTCATATTCAAGATTCCTTTTCTTCCTTCACTCTCAACTTCAATCAACAAAACAAATTGTTAGTTTCCATGCACATACATTTTACTGCACCTTTATAATGTCATCACAAACAATTTCAAAATTGTCCATACTAGAAATCAAATTCACTTTCTCAAAAAGGAAATACCATTCCTTGTAGTTTGGATCAGTGGGAAATTGGTCTTCCTTATGGGCTTACAATACTGCCATATCCAAGACCCATTTCCTCCTGCAATTTCAACATTCCTCAACCAAAAAAATTGTTAGTTTTCATGCACATACATTTTCAATATCAAGCATACTAAAAGTCCAAGTCATTTTCATCTATTCAAGGATACCAAGAAAAAAGGATACATCATCCCTTACCTATGAATCATTTCATCCTACCAAAATTTTCAGAATGTAATTCAAATATCAATTGACCTTAATGAATGTGCCAACGTTCGTGGCCACATTCATGCCCAATACACCTTTGCATTGATTTTAAGTTTCCCACACTTTACGAAAAGTAATTTGTCATGGTGCATTGGAGCTTAGCCAAGATTTTCACCATATAGTTTATTCATTCCCATTCATTGTTGCAGCAGGACTATGCTTCCGGCTACAAGATGATCACGATTCCAATTCAGTACATATGAAATTACAAGTTTCGCATGAATGCCTTTAAGTATTCCTCCTTTACTAATAACTAGGGTGCCAACATTCATGGCCACCCAAATTTGGTTTCCTCTAACACCTATACAATGTAAGTAGAAATGTTGGAAGGTCCTCCTTCCTCAATGGAAATCCATTTTCCATCCTTTATGAAAACATGCATTTCCTGGAAGCAATTCCATGCAGTGTGCTATCTATGAGCACTTTTGTTTCCAATCGTCCCTTCATTGGTCCATGTATTCATGACATATTAGTTCATGAATTCTTTCGAGGATTACAATTATTCCTTACTACCAGAGGTTCACACCTCCATCATGCAGGTTCTCCTTACTGAATCATGCCCTACTTGGGTATCCAATGCATACAACTTCCTTTCAACATTTCATACATAACATTAAGACCATAAAACATTTCATAAGGGATTCTTACCCAATCCCTTCATACCTTGTGCCACATAGGTATGAAAATTTCTATACCGGTTCTGGCTGCTAACACCCCCTCTGATTTTACCCCACCAGTGGTGCTCCATGGGGACTCTTAGAGTCCTTTCAACAATATTTCAACAAGAACATTATCATAGTCATCCTCTGATTGAGATTGTTCATTATTGGAAACCGTCTTTCTCAACAGTTCCAATCTATTTCTTTCTACACATGACATACATCATAAACACATTAGTCATCATGTAAATTAAAAATGAAAGTACCATAGCATTCAAATAAATAAAACATTTCCATACATGTCCTAGCATATCTGTATGCATTTCATCACATTATCCTTAATGTTTTCATGAGTGCAACACAACAATTTTCAATCATTTCTACAGTAATAAAACCATCATCACTATGGTGTCAAAACATTTACTTTCATCCGAGTACTAGCTTTCTCATTCCAGAGAAGAACATAAGACACAACAAAAAAAAGAATTGAGGGCTCTCCCCTTATTTAAACTCTTTCTACATCACCTGGGAATTTTTAGCCTAACTGAGTTATTTCTAAGGCATCATTGTATTTTCTATGCTTTTGCAGCTTACTCCCTGTTGGGATCTTCCTGCTTTGTTCATTGAGCATCCTTAGTTAGGCCTAACCCTAACCTTTTTGGAATACAACATCATGTTTTAATAGAAAACCTTTTTGTTCATAATGGGTCATGAACCTGTGCATCCTGCACATTACCATTCGGTTACCAGAATGGTCAATATTCATTTATTAGTCTTCTATTCCTTATATGATGTTTTTCAAAATGTAATCTAGGATTCTGGTATATATATATAGATAAATAAGCTTGTGTCTCACTGGTTAATGCTCAGCAGCCATTAAGTTTGTGACTTTGTTTTTCTGACAGAGTCTTCACACAGTTCCTCCACAGGGAACTCCTTCAGCATGTAACTTCCGTATTGCATATCCATCACTATTTGTGATGGCATCAACCTCAAGTTAGCTTCAATAGTTTACCAAATATCCCATAAGGAATATAAACATGCATCTTTGTCATGCACCTAAATTATGTATCCATACATATTCTAGTTTTGTTAACTTACGTCCATGATCTACTTAACCATATTCATAATCCTAATCATGCCTGTAGCGCTCATTGGTATGTTTCGCAACCCACCTACATCTCTACTTTTAATATCATTCAAATCAGGATTGTTCACAATCCTTCTAATGTGATTCTCAAAGGTATAATCATTTGCCTCTTATTATGACAACAAAGCATATTTTCTCATTTACCCTTTTTATCTAATTATGTTATTATTTCCTGAGGAAAGGGAATACATTCCTCCTCAAGCTGTTATTTGGAGCAAAAATTTCATGACTCTTTAGAATGGAGTCAGCCATGCATCCATAGTATTCATTTATTCCAGACAAGAGCAATCTTGCTTTATATTTTACTCATCAGGGAAACCATATTGTATCTATAACTATATTATTTCATCATACGTGTGCATCACTTGCACATTTAATATCATTCATACCTGATTAGTATTAATATTCGGCTTCATATTAGGAAGCTCCACAATGCATTAAACCTATGTAATCAAGCATAATTAAACACAGATAAGTATTCATCCTGCTAGCTTATTGCTTCCACTTTTTCCTTGTCATTCACACACATGCACATATCAGGCTTATATATCCTTTTCCCAAGGATCTTCCAATCATCCCTATGATCATGTATACACATTCTTGTATAATTAGGTGCATCTCTTTCACCTTTTTACCTCATGCATTCACTTGATAGTTTAATTTCATCATTAGTGTCCTTTAGTTTTGAGATTTCAGTCACTTACAGGACTAATCTCACAGTCATATCTCGTATTGATGTTGCCTTTTCTCAAGGCAATAACCAACCAGGGTCACTTTCCTCTTTATGCAACAACGTCTATCAAAAAAACCTTCTTTTCTCGGATTCCATAGGGTTTGACCCATCTGACTTTTCTATGGTCATAAGGAGTTATATAGTTCGATTTTAATATAAAGAAGTAACTATAAATTCCAAGGATCCTACCTGATCCTATCAAATTCCTTTAAGCCCACAAATGTATTAACCATTATATAATCCACCATCATCAGTGCCTGAAGTTCCAACCGCCCATGCTTAGAAGCAGTGTTACGAACACCAGGTCATCCGTCCTTCAGTCTTCAACTACTTTTGACAGAACCCTACCACCTTCAGCTATCCACATTCAATTCTTATTATAAATATTAATTAGTATGTCCCTACTCTAGTAAGATTAGTTATCACTTAGACAAGGGGCTAAATGAATTCTTCTATTGAAATTCAACAAGAATCCCCAAAATCACAAGTTCAATCTGCAGTCCTTCTCCTCAAGGAGTAAATGCAGATAACAATATCTTCTTACGTGATTCATACATGAGCCCAAGAAGGCCAAGTGTTGTAGCCATGCTCTGATACCAATTTGTAACACACCCACGACAAGGCATACAACTTTTCATCTTTCTTAAAGGACAAAATCTCCATTCATGGTTTCTAATTTGGAAAGTTGGGGAACCAGTCCGACCTCCCAGTCAAGGATCTCTGATTCTGAAGCCAAAAACCTCTCTAATACCTTGATGGTCTCGTTCTTGTAATTAAAAAAAAAACCTTTCATCTTCTTGGTTCAGGTTTAAGGGCACCTGCAACCTTCCCTTTCACTTCTCTGCAAAATCTCATAGTACTGGGCAGTAGCTCCTTTTCTAGATAAGCCCCCTCTTGATGTCACCTTGGGGGATGACCTTATGGGACCACGTGATTGTAGATGGAGCCAAAGGAGGTTTGATTCAAACTTATTTTTGGCTCACAGTTCTCCTCAAGCCTCCACGTTTCCTCTTTTCAAATCCATGGTTTGAATTGTGGCCCACCCTCAAATTTTTAATGTCCATGAAAATCCTATCCCCGCAACGATACATGACAGTCAATATCCTGATCTTGATGGTACTTCAAAAAATGGCGGTTAAGATCTGCCCCTCTCAGACCTATGGATCAGATATGACCTCTTGAAAAATCAATGAACGAGATCTCCTTCGTGATTTTGGGTTTTAGGAGTTTCAACTCTCGAAACCCTACTCTCTTTCGTACTTCAATATTCCGAGTTGACGATATTTGGACACCTGTGCTCCTAATCAATGAACCTGCCTTTACTTCGGGTGGTTGACCTTTCAAATGGATCAATTGTCTTGCATTTACTTTGGGTGGTTGACCTTTCAACTGGATCAACAGTCCTATGGCCCTATTCTCGATCAACGGTCGAGATTTCCTTCAGGTTTCGGACTTATGAGATCTCAAATCTCAACTTCAACCTTTTTCCCAATGGATTTTATTTGGAGGCTATAATCCACTAACATGTGATGATTGAGGATTACTTCAAGTATTTACCTAGAGTCCACAGATTTTCTCCACATCTCCCTTAGATCGGACAACTACTAATTACTTCATATATTTATCTGGATTTCTCAGATTCACGCCACCTGTCCTCTAGACCTGATGGTTCAGATCTACTTTGGATGATCTGACGGTTGAAGTTTATTTTGGGTCTTCACCTGGGGACAAAGGATATGTACCACGTGTGCCTTTCGATCCGACGACTAAGATTTACTTTGGGACTCCAGCTCTCCGGGCTTCGAGAGTTTCAACTCTTATGCACCCATTTCTCCAGAGTTATTTTACCTAAAATATACAATCTCCTGACACATATCCCCCTGGCGATCAATGACCAAGATTTACTTCAGTTGTTTGTACTCGTCCTTGTCCACAAACCTATGAAGTTGTGGATCTTATGCCACCTATACTCCTTCATGATGGACGGTCCCAAATTACTTCGGGACTTCAGGACGTTGACAAGTCCACTCTCATGTGCACCTTTAGAGGGTTAGACCTCCTGCACTTTCCTTGGGATCCAATGGTTGTTGGTCCTCACGCTCAGATCTGATGGTCCAGATCTTATATCCTCTACACTCATTCCTCATTGTCTGGACTCTGATCTGACGGTCCAGGTTCTTCACAATGCTCGATCAAATGGCCATTGTTTCTCCTCCACATGAGATTTTGCTTTCTTCTTTGACTTGGAAGATTTCAAACGTTTTAAAGGATTCACCTTTGAACTTCCTCCTGCAAGCCCTATGATATTGGGTCTCGTCTGTGCTTATGAAAACTTTATTTCTCCCAAGATTTGGGGCTTGGAACAAGTTCGCCTCTTGTGCCCTCTTAGCACTATCTCTTCCGAGCTTCAACAAATCGGACCTCGAATGTCTCTGTCCCTTCTATTCCTTAAAGGGATATATGTTCCTTCCTTGCAATGTTCGCTCAAGCACTCCTTACTGAGTTGCAGAGTGTTCGGTAAATTTTTGAGGGTCTCCTAAGTGCTCTGTAACTTCACCTTCGGGGTTTGGGTCACTCCAACACCCGATTCTCCCAAAGTGCAGACTTCGAATCTCATAGATCGGACGGTCGAGAAGGATCCCGACAAATCCAGAGATCCACGGTCCAGATTAACTTCGGGACTTCGCGACTTCTAGAATATTTACTTCCCTTACGACGAACTCATAGTTTGTTGAACTTGCGAAGTCCATAGGAATCAAAGGGTTAACTCCTACACTCCTTTCCGTATCCAATGGTCACAACGGACCTTGTATCTTTCCAAATAGTTTCTCGTTCATTCTTCATCCGAAGAAAGTAGCATACCATTTCAATACTTCAATCTCACTACTCTTATTGAGGTTTGTTAGATCTGAAAGGCTTAAGAGCTTTTCACTCTTTATCTTAGACGTAACACTTGGAAGAATCCTTTTGCGCACCCCTTACGTTCATTCCTCAACTCTAGAACTTAAGTGGTTCTTGGTATCTGCTTTCCTCGCAGAGAGACTGTGCATACATTCACTATATCTCCTGAGCTTTAACAGACTCTATCCTCCAAGGGACTCAGAATGACTAGGAGGGTCGACATGTGTACATGAAACTATGCCCAAGGTTGACGAACTCACAGTTCGTGGCTCTAGCTTAATCCCCAAAAGACGCAAGCATTTACGAGTATAAAACATATCCCATCCATATAATTTCCTGCTTTCCTAATTATATAATCAAGAAGACACCAAAAAGGGGTACAGTATAAATCATTAACAAAATGTATCTATCCCTACAACATTCGTAGTATATTCAACTTTAATTGACAGTACCACTTAAATACATAAGATATGTGATTACTTATCTATTGTAGGTGGTAGCCAACTAACTGACTATGGGTGTTCGTCCTTCCACCTGAGCATAGGCTCAGAGGAATTCATTCTTATCACTCTAGCCACCCCCGTTCCAATCCATGATATCACTAGGGACCTCTTGTAGTCACTCACCCTCCAAGCCCAGTCTCAGGCATCCCCTTCTCTTCTATACAATCCCTCAAGTGATCCATCCTGCCTTGCCAAGGTTTTCTCGCATAGGAATAACTACCCATCGTGTGCATGATCCTGATCAATAGTTTACAAGAACTATTAAGGTCTCCTCTTCCTTGTGTTCACTCACCCTCCAGGCCCAGGCTCATGCATCCCCTTCTCTACTATACAGTAGCTCGAGTGATCCATCTTCCCTTTCCAAGGTTTTCTCACATAGGAATAATTCCAAAGACTTTGTCGAGTCTTACAGTTAAGGCATCCCTTAGACTTGGTCTATCGAGGCATCCCTCCATCTTGTGTTACCTCAACACAATATATTCTAGGTGATCATGGCTTACCACGGGGTTCTCATGGCTCAACAGTAGCCATTTTTCATGCTTTTACAGCTTGACAGCCTTCTGGCTCAGCTAAAGTTAGGGATGAAGGTTACTTTCCTTCTCCCAACTCAATCATAGATAGGGACGAAGATTACTCTCCTTCTCTCGACTCAGTCTTTGTTTCATGCGATCAGATTATGTTACAAGGGAAAAACTCTTTATGGCCAAGGGTAAACCACAACAGACAGGTATGACTGCAGAAATCAACTCAATTCCAACATGTGCTATATAAGCTAATGTGCAATACGAGGAAGAATCCTACCTTGATCCAATCGTTTGATTTCATTCCACCGTTGAGAACTTTGACCCAAATCTTTACACCTGCAAGAAGTTCTCAACAAACAAGCGATGCAAGTATATAGTGACAATATATAAAATGAGTTAGCACATCAAATAAGACAATCCATTAATAAACATTAAAAACATGCCCATGGATAATAATCATATATTTGCAAGATATCGATAGGATGGGAAAGGAGTATTTTTATTAATAATTGATCAACAAAAGTATCAACATTACAGACTTCCATGTTGGCACGGCTCGAAACCAAGAAACCAAGTTACTTCCAACTAGGTCTCCACCACTT
Source organism: Picea mariana (assembly GCA_032191745.1). Taxonomy (NCBI): domain Eukaryota; kingdom Viridiplantae; phylum Streptophyta; class Pinopsida; order Pinales; family Pinaceae; genus Picea; species Picea mariana. Next base: position 40,829 of record JASDQU010688046.1, read on the forward strand.
CAATCCTCCACCAAAGGAAAGCTCATAGAAAAGAGGTAATGAGGTCCTCTTGACAATAAGGAAAGAGCTTGGGGGTTGAACACTGTGTTTAGACTTGAGGGACAAAGGGATGCATATTCAATATGAAGTAATTTCTCCAAAGTAACTTTGCTCTCAAAGTTGAATTCTTTCTCCTCCTTTTTTCCATAGCTCGAAATTGTGCTCTTATAGCCTCCAGAATGCAACTGAAGGGTCGAGTCGGAACGTTTCCAGTATATGGAAGGCCAAATATCAGAGATATTCTATCGTGACATGGAAACCCGACCTCATTTTGTATTTTCTGGCACAAATACCGATATACGCGAGCTATAGTGGAGCAACAAGCGTATAGACATCTTGCAAAGCAGTTAGGGAGCGTATATGTGGAAAAATATATATTTTTGGCTCTAGATTTATCAAAAGGTGGTTGATAATTCTGCATAGGGAAATGGAAAAAGGCCCTCTGTGCAAGATAATAATGGTGAGTCAAATCTTGCTATAACAAATTATACTCTTTCTCACCTGTATCACAGGCATATAAAAATTCATGAGACATCATCATAAATTTTAAATTCAAAATTTTCTTGTAAATCTGTGACCCACAGATATCCAAATTCCACATTTGTCTTCCATATTTGTTTCACACAGGAAACAAATTCATAATTATGGGACTTTCCTTCCCATAGCGGTTTGGCTCAGTAGGCAATTAGTCTTCCTTATGGATTACAACAATAACATATTCAAGAGTCCTTTTCTTCTTGCACTCTCAAATTCAATCAGCCAAACAAATTGTTAGTTTCCATGCACATACATTTTATTGCACCTTTATAACGTCATCACAAACAATTTTAGAATTGTGCATACTAGCAATCAAATTCACTTTATCAAAAAGGAAATACCATTCCTTGCAGTTTGGCTCAGTAGGCAATTGGTCTTCCTTATGGGCTTACAATATTGCCATATCCAATACCCATTTCCTCCTTCAATTTCAACATTCCTCAGCCAAACAAATTGTTAGTTTTCATGCACATACATTTTTAGAATCAAGCATACTAACAATCCAAGTCATTTTCATCTATTCAAGGATACCAACCAAAAAGGATACATCATCCCTTACCTATGCATCATTTCAGCCAACCAAATTTTTCAGAATGTAATTCAAATATCAATTGACCTTAATGATTGTGCCAATGTTTGTGGCCACATTCATACCCAATGCACCTTTGCATTTATTTTAAGTTTCCTAGACTTTACGACAAGTAATTTTTCATGGTGCATTGGAGCTTAGCCAATATTTTCACCATATGGTTTATTCATTCTCATTCTTTGGTTCAACAGGACTATGCTTCCAACTATAGGATGATCGTGATTCCAATTCAATACATTTGAAACTACAAGTTTCACATGAATGCCTTTAAGCATTCCTCCATTAATAACAAGGGTGCGCACACTAATGGCCACCCAAATTTTGTTTTCTCTAACACCTATAAAATGTAAGTAGAAATGTTGGAAGGTCCTCCTTCCTCAATGGAAATCCATTGTTTGTCCTTTATGCAAACATGCATTTCCTAGAAGCAATTCCATGCAGAGTTCTATCTATGAGAACTTTTGTTACCAATCGTTCCTTGATTGGTCCATGTATTCATGACATATTAGTTCATGAATTCTTTCGAGGATTACAATCAGTCATTACTACCAGAGGTTCACACCTCCATCATTCATTTTCTCCTTACTGAATCATGCCCTACTTTGATATCTAAGGCATACAATTGCCTTTCAACGTTTTATACATAACATTAAGACCTCAAAACATTTCAGAAGGGATTCTTACCCAATCCCTTATGTTCGTGCTCGAATCATCGCCGGGTGAGCAAAAATGGGAGCACTAGCATACCCTGTTGGGCTTGGCAAGGCAGAACAGGATGCTGTAGAGCAAAAAAGGTTAACAGAAAACAAAACATAATACAATCTAACTAACAGCTAAAAGAAAATAACAATTCGAAAATAAACAAAAACGTCAAATATGAAACAAGGGAGTCATCAATGGTTTCAAGGCTTGATCTATTAGCGAAACCAGAGCACACACTGAAGACAGAGATAGGGGTTCCCTCTCCCTCCAGCGGAAGGTCCTTCGGGGCCCTTAACACAATGCTTTCCTTACAAAATGAACAGAACATAAATGAGTGGTGAGAGAACTCTGGATTACACAGCTGATGGACTGGTTGTCAAAGGCTAGGCTCTGAATCATATGGACAGTGTAACTCTGCTTTGAATTCTCTGCTAAAACAATGAGTCTCCACGGCTATTTATAGCATTTTCCAGGCGGTCACGTAACCAACTTCCGGTGTAAACACAGACCTGTTTAGGGTTCACTTAAGCCATTAATTCGCCGAATTTGCAGAGGCGACCCTGATCTGAAGGTCAAATCATCTTGGGGGCCAGTCCATTGGCATTCGGGAGGCCGACTTAAGCAATTAATGCACCGTATTAGCAGATGCATGGTTTTTTGTGTTGACAGGCGTG
>JASDQU010688047.1:42086-55307 GCA_032191745.1 Picea mariana
TCTACACCGTGCATTACACCCAACACTCTTCATAAGTTTCAATCTTTGATGAAATTCAGCGTAGATCGTCACTTCACCTACATCACGGCACACACAGACGAGCACAAACAACAACTCTAGTCATATTACAAGCTGACAGAAGATGACCTAGAGGAGATTACCAAGGAATGGTCAGTATACCTCCTTGTTGCAGCAGATCCTGTAGAGATGTCCGACGTATATAGCCCTGAAGCTATGTTAGATACACCAAGACCACGCAAGCCTAATAAGGATGTGGAAGTTCAAGATATCCACAGCACATCCACGAAGACTACTTCGCTATCACCTGTGAAGGGAGGTGATGAGGAAGAACTAGGGGGCACAGAAGTTGAACAAAGAAAAGGCGAGGTTACCTCACCNGCCACCCAGACCACACTTAAGACTACACTTACCCCAGATGATTTTGACTTCCTAATTGCCGCATTGAATGATGTTTCATTAGAGATCACGGAAAAGAAAGAAGCAAAGCAGGAGGAGCTATTCCACCGAATCACGGGCGAATTTAAAGAAGCGCAGCAAGCACTTCAGTCCATCCAAGAAGTTCCTACGGCATTGATAGCAATGGAAATATCAAGAACAGACGATGAGCCCACACAATTACACCAGATCGTCGAGAAAGTTGAAGCTCGCCTTCGACGAGCTCAAGAAGACATAGAAAAAGGCACCCAAGCTTTGGCGCAAGCACAGAGCGCACATGAAGAGAAATGGAGAAAGGCTGCACAGGAGAAACTTGTCTTACAAGCAAAATGGGAGGAGGAAAAAGCCTAGTTATAGCAGAGCAAGGACCAGTTGCTAGCAAAGAAACTTGAAACACAAGAAAGAGTTCATAAGGAACTGCGCTTCGTGACAATCATAGAAGTGAAGATGGAAGATCGTCTTCCGCAGCAGGTGAGCCAGCTGGAAGAAGTAATCTAGCAACTTCAACAGCACATCACAGACCTAGAACTCTACACCATGCCTGAGACACCCCAAGAGATAAGAGATCTAAGAGAGGCCACTGCTCGAAGCACAGTAACCCAATTAAAAACTTTGGCTTCGGAATGTAGGCAGCTAAGCACCAGAAGTGCCCAAACCTATGAAAACCTTGCAGAGAATCTAGAATTGCAGACATTGGAGGTACAGCTCCAAGAAGCAAAGTAGCATGTAGATGTGCTACAAGCACAGCTGAAGTCTATGACCCCAGTCAAAAGAATGAAGAGGTTCACAAAGCAACGCACCGCCCAACAACAAGTACACATGTTGTAAAGTAAAGTAATGGATGTTTCTCGATGACTGCAACCACTCCAAGAGAAGGCATGTCAATTGTTCACCAAACTTGAAATCTATGGAGTTGAACTCGAACAGGGTGCCATCACCGTAGAACAGCACCTGGAAGGACCGCTCAATGACACAGTAATCTAGGAATTTATTGAACAATAGGTTGTCGAACTGCAGTAGGTCGAAGCCACTTGAGCCAAGCTCGAGGTGTTCGAAATGGAATTAGTCAGACCTAAATGACTTGGGACGAGTCACAAGTGAGTGTTGGGGGCCTATTGGCCCTTGACCATGTTTTGAAGAGTACTTGGTCATACTTGACAACTTTTGGGACTGCAACAGGTTGCCAAGGAAGGAGCACAACGTGAAGCAGAAAATAAGGAAGCAAGACCTATTTTGGGTTCTATTTTAGGGTTTTTGGATTGATGTAACGGGAAAGGGATGTCATCCCATGGGTTTACCCATGTTTAGGCCCATTTTGTAATCTATAAATAGGCAATATAGATAGTAAGATAGAGAGAGATAGTAATATAGTACATCTGTGTGATGTATGAATGGAAGCTTAGTGCTAGTATTTGGATCTATGTGATCAGATGTATCTTAGAGTGCTTTGTGCATGAGATAGGAGAGATAAGTGCAGGTTGTTATAGTATTTTTCTAAAGAGCAAGGAAGAAAGATCTAGCGAGCTGCGCAGATCTTTTGTCCTGTGTGAAGTAAGGGTCATTACAGCTCTGTGTTGTAACTGCTTGACCAAGATAATATAAAGAAGACTTTGTGGACGTAGCCCCAGGGTGGGGGTGAACCACGGTAACTGTGTGTATGGTGTTTTGTGCTTCGCTCTTATGTATTTATCTCTTTCTTGGCTAAGTGCTTGATGTGGTTAAGTAGATCTAGTATGCTTTGTGTTGTTGAAGAATGAATGAACATTAGATCTAATATATGAGATGCTCAATGCTTGATCTGTTGAATCTAACCTATCTTTCTGTGGATAAGTACTTAGTATAAGTATTCACTACGATTATATGTGCCTTCTGCGAAGTTGATTAATGAAAATATATTAAGGAATAATTGATGCTAAGTGCGTTGTAGGAAAGATAATCACATATCTATGTCCCAGCTAAGGTTGCAGACACCTGAGTCTTGCAACCACCCATGCCTCTACCTCGAGTGATACTTCATCTTCTTCACAGGTGTTGCTGAAAGGGCTGGTAGTTAGGGCTTTGTTGGTGTGCTCTTGAGCATTGAACCCTGGGTCTGCCCCTGTGCCAACAATGAGAAATACTTCATACAATATGACAAACAGAGTAAATGGAACATGGAAGAAAAATGAAGTTGCAGTAGTAGAAGATTAGAGAAAAAATTTCAAAAAAACAAGACACTCACAGATGTGGATAGCAAAGACCGAACAAGTAAACAGGAGTGAAGTTGATTGTTGCAAAAAGAATGTCAGTCATGTGACAAGTATAGTATAAATTTGTCTCAGACAACTTTAGAGCAATGTATAGTAAAGAAGCATCTTGAATAAAGACGGATACATCTGGTTAGATATCAATGAGAATCAATGGGCAGATCCAAGAGTTGTCTGAATAAAATGAGCTACAATTGTGCAGTGTTCCAGTAAGACAGCAGCATCCACAGAAGCAGCATTCCGATGTACAAAATGATGTACATGACATCCTATAGAAATAACAAAAGGAGAAACCCTGTCATAAAATGCTACCCTCTTAGAAACAAAGGGGGAGAACGGTCAGTAAAAACTCAAGGGAAGTTTTGTTTAGTAAATAAGAAAGCAACTAGATGAAGTTTTGAAAAGACTCGATCACTAAAAAAAATTGTATCAAGAAGATTACTCATTTGAAACACAAAATCCCAATCATTTGAGATAAGAACTTTGTAAATCAACAAGGGAAGAAACCTTGTCAGGAAGAGTTATCTTTTCAGAAACAAAGCGGGAGAGTAGTCAAAAGCAGAGAGAGAGCATACTGACAGGGGGATTCATTCAGTAATGGCAGGCAGAACATGATTCCAGGAAGATTTACCCAAGCTCAGATTCTGGTCAGTAACATACAGAGCCTTACTACAGGAGGAAAAACCCTTTGTCTTTGATGTCAAAGGGGGAGAGAAACTTCATAAAGAAGAAAACTTCATAAGAGGAAATCATCATTACAAGGGGAGTTTTGTATATGAAGTTAGTGTGTTTCCCTCAATGACAAAGGGGGATATTGTTGGATATATTGTCATTGATGTCAACAGTTGATGTGATGATTTGTTGTTAATTATGAATTACCACAGATGATATTTTCATTGATGTCAACATTTATATCAGTTAGCAGAAGATGTCAAATAGTATGCAGACATCGAAAGCATAAGCTCAGAAGGCGGAGCAAACAGTATGAAGACCAAAAGCTCAGAAGGGAAAACGCAGTACGTTAGCAAATGTAGAGATAGGTAGAAGCGATTCCTTATTATTGTTGATCATGATAGGATCAATAATGTTCCTATGATAAAATCTCGAGATGGTTAGCGAATGAATATCAAAGCTCAGAAGGAAGAAGCGCATTGCATAACTATCGTCGGGATCTATGGAAATATTGAGAAGTCGGCCATTGCAAAGGAAAAGGTGAGAAGTCTCAGCAGTCGTCCAATCAAGGAAATTGACGGTGCTGATCATATCATGTAATGGATGACGGTCATATGAGTGACCATGGGCTTGAGGATCATTGGAGGATCGTGACCGTCGATCTGCAAGCCAGATCAACGGCAGGGATGAATTGCGAGGAGAAAAAGCAGAATTAAAATACTCGCCAGTTACAATTCCGCAATCTATCTAGATCGTCATATATCATAGCTTCAAATATCTATGACTGCGGTTGATCCAACAAATAATGAGTTTAAGTCTGATTAAATCGTGACCATCGGATGCACAATCACCAAATCTACTATAGGGATGAATTGCAGAGATTGAAAGGAGAGTTAAACATCGCACTTGTTCCAATCCCACAATTAGTCAGGACCATTCGATCTTTTAGCCTCAAAGATCAACGATTGTGGTTGACTCTCCAATAGCACACATCTTCCCATTACAGAGTTGGGTGACGAGTTAAAACACTCGCAGATTGTGGTTGCACAATCATTCTTGATCGTGAATCTGCTTCAAGAATATTCACAACCGTTGGATCACTTTTGAGTGGAAGGATAGGATAAGTAAGGTAAAGAGGTTGTGAGTTCGAATATCTGAATACCCTTCAGCCTTCAGATCAAACCTGAGTTCTTGTCAAGTCGTCGGACCATTTTTGAGTGGAAGGATAGGATCATAAGCGAGGTAAGATCTGAGATCTCATTCATGCGAACTTTTGCCAGTCATTGGATCATTCTAAGTGGAAGGACAGGATAAGACAAAACAGCAGCACTATAGACAGATCGATTCATCGATCTAAGATCCTAATTGAACGAACATCCTTAACTTTGGGTCTAAATATGTGAGGAACTTATGCTCCGTTAGTTTGATATTTGAAATACCTGGAGCCCGGAAATCTGAAATGAATAAGGATCGTCAGATTCGGAGGACATAACGAGGACCATTGGATCAAGGTTGTGGATTAGCGAACCTCATCGGCAAGGATGTGTGGAAGACCATGTCAACAAAGACACATGGCATAATCAGATGATGACAACTATCAAGAGGAAATTGACCCATGCCATGTCAACAAGTGACGTAAGAAAGTTACGTCACTCCGGGAGAATTGCTTCAGGATTTTTACCACGAATGAATGTCAAAAGTCCCAAAGTCTCGATGAACGAAGGTCCGAAGTCACTCTCAACCATCGATCTAAGATATAGTTTGAAATTCAGGACAACCGTTATATCTAGGAGAAGAACATGTGTCACATCGGGAGATCTACGTCGACAGATCCACGTCAACAAGACTACGTCAACAAGGACAATCACTTACCCAAATTCTCGAAGTCCCAAATGTCATAATCCTGAAGTGGACACGAAACGTTTGATCTAAAAAATCACTTCGGGTGCATTCTTGATTGTCGATCTACTACAGTTGAAGGATAGTATAAGCAGAAATGTTAACCAACAGCAAGAGGTCTCTACCATTGATGACTTACACAGAAAGTGATCACTGCAGAGGAAAATGGAGAAGCGTTTATTCGAAACCTCTAAATTCTCGAACGTTGAAGTCCTGAAACAAACATAAGTCATATGATCTGAAAGATCACTTTCGGAGTGTTCTCAACCATTGATCATACTACAGCGAGAGTTGAGGATTGAGAATTCTAAAGCTCATATATGCAAAAGGATCTTGACCGTTGATCGAGAAAGGGACATGCGTCAGCAGATTGTCATCTCTAGAAGATTGATGTACGGAGGAGAGAAGGGGTTTGAGATTTGAAATCTCTGGATTCCAGAGACCCAAAGGAGATCTCAATCATCGATCTAATGTCGAGTAAATTCTCAACCATTTATCAAAATACAATGAAAGGATAGCATAAGCATAATAGCCCAAAGACCCGGAGTAAATGGTGGCCTTCCATCTCATTGCTTGATTAAGTCCTAATCGTTGGATTAAGAAATGAAAGAGTAATGTAAGGATAGTAATGACCATTGAGAGTAATGACCATTGATCTGGCTCCGAAATATAAAGGTGAACCATATGATCTGTTTGGAAATATCGTATTCGGGAGATTTGAAATGTTGGAATTCACGAAGACTCGAAGGGAAAAGATCCGAAGTTTGGACAATCATCTAATTTAGGAGATTGAATCATGACCGTTGAATCGATAAATGCTCAAGAGCTCATCTCACCTAACGTGAGGTCACCTTCATTGGTCATATGAAAGTTACACCAGAACAATACNCCCAAAGGAGATCTCAATCATCGATCTGATGTCGAGTAAATTCTCAACCATTTATCAAAATACAATGAAAGGATAGCATAAGCATAATAGCCCAAAGACCCGGAGTAAATGGTGGCCTTCCATCTCATTGCTTGATTAAGTCCTAATCGTTGGATTAAGAAATGAAAGAGTAATGCAAGGATAGTAATGACCATTGAGAGTAATGACCATTGATCTGGCTCCGAAATATAAAGGTGAACCATATGATCTGTTTGGCAATATCGTATTCGGGAGATTTGAAATGTTGGAATTCACGAAGACCCGAAGGGAAAAGATCCGAAGTTTGGACAATCATCTAATTTAGGAGATTGAATCATGACCGTTGAATCGATAAATGCTCAAGAGCTCATCTCACCTAACGTGAGGTCACCTTCATTGGTCATATGAAAGTTACACCAGAACAATACAGAGAATCGATAACTGATCGAAATGGTCTATTAGTGAACCGAGAATGCAGCAAAAACATGAGTACAATCTAATGAGTCGATCCATTTCTGTGATCGTGATTATTTTTTATCACGATAGGATCAGCAATGTTCCTATGTTAAAAGATCAGGAGGGTTAGCAAATGAAGATCAAATCTCAGAAGGAAGAAGCACATTGCATAAGTATCGTCGGGATCTATGGAAATATTGAGAAGTCGACCATTGCACAAGAAAAGGTTAGAAGTCTCAGCAGCCATCCGATCAAGGAACTTAATAGTCTTGATTGTCTCATGTAATGGACGACAGTCATATGAGTGACCATGGGCTTGAGAATCGTTGGAGGATCGTGACCGTCGATCTGCAAGCCAAATCAATGGCATGGATTAATTGCGAGAAGCAAAAGAAAAATTAAACTACTTGTCAGTTACAATTCTACAATCTGTCTAGATCGTTAGATCTCATAGCTTCAACTATCTACGATTTTGGTTGATGCAACAAATAATGAGTTTAAGTCTGATTAAATTGTGACTGTCGGATGCACAATTGCTAAATCTACTACAGGGATGAATTGCAGAGATTGAAAGGATAATTTAACATCGTGCTTGTTCCAATCCCACAATTAGTCAGGACCGTCCGATCTTTTAGCCTCGAAGATCAACGATTGTGGTTGACTCTCCAATAGCGCACATCTTCCCATTATGGAGTTGGATGAAGAGTTAAAACACTCACAGATTGTGGTTGCACAATCATTCTTCATCATGAATCTGCTTCAAAAATCTTCACAACTGTTGGATCACTTTTGAGTGGAAGGATAGGATAAGTGAGGTAAAGAGGTTGTGGGTTTGAATATCTGAATACCCTTCAGCCGTTGGATCAAACCCAAGTTCTCATCAATTCATTGGATCATTTTCGAGTGGAAGGATAGGATCATAAGTGAGGTAACATCTGAGATCTCATTCATGTGAACTTCCTTCAACCGTTGGAACATTCTAAGTGGAAGGATAGGATAAGCCAGAAAAGAAGCACTACAGATAGATCGAGTCGTTGATCTAATATCTTGATCAAATGAACATCCTTCACTTCAGGTCTAAATATATGAGGAACTTATGCTCCGTCATTTTGAGATTTGAAATACCTGAAGCCCAGAAATCTGAAGTGAATAAGGACCGTCGGATTTGGAGGACATAACGAGGACCATTGGATCAGGGTTGTGGATTAGCGAACCTTGTCAGCAAGGATGTGTGGAAGACCGCATCGAAAAAGACACATGGCATAATCATATGATGACATCTGGCAATAGGAAATTGACTCGTGCCATGTCAATAAGTGACGTAAGCAAGTTACGACACTTCGGGAGAATTGCTTCGGGAGTTTTACCACAAATGAATGTCAAAAGTACCGAAGTCCCGAAGGAGGAAGGTCTGAAATCACTCTCAATTGTTGATCTGAGATACAGTTCTGAATTTAGGACAACTGTTAGATACAGGATAATAACATGTGTCACATCGGGAGTTCTACATCGACAGATCCACGTCACCAATACTACGTCAGCAAAACACGTGGAATAGTCAGAGAACGACAAGTGTCAAGTTGAATCAACATTTTAGGTACGTGCAAATCATGAATTAGAGTGACACGTGGCAACTACTCATCTCGTGACATGTCAGCAAGTGACATAAGTAACTTACGTCACTACGGGAGTTTCACTTCAGGAGATATAACATAATCACTTGCCCAAAGTCCTAAGGTCCCGAATGCCATAGTCCTTAAGTGGACATGAGACGTACAATCAGAAAAATCACTTTGGGTGCATTCCTAATCATCGATATACTATAGTGGAAGGATAGTGTAAGAGGAAATGTTAACCGACAAAAAGTAGTCTCCATCGTTGATGAATTACATAGCAGATAATCACTCTATAGGAAAATGGAGCAGTGTTTATTCAAAACCTCCGAATTCCCGAATGTCGAAGTCCCGAAATGAACATAAGTCATCTAATCTGAAAGATTTCTTTGGGATTGTTCTCAATCGTTGATCATACTACAATCAAATTTGAGGCTTGAGAATTTCGAAGCCCAGAGACGCGAAAGGATATCGACCGTTGATCGAGAAAGGGACACACGTCAGCGGATTTTCAGCTCTGAAATATTGACGTACGGAGGAGAGAATGGGTTTGAGATTTGAAATCTCCAGAGTCTAGAGACCCAAAGGAGATCTCGACCGTCGATCTGATGTCGGGTGAATTCTCAACCATTGATCAAAATACAGTGGAAGGATAGCGTAAGCATAATAGCCCGAAGACCCGGAGTAAATGGTGGCCTTCCATCTCATTTCTTGATTAATTCATGACCGTTGGATTAAGAAATGAAAGATTTATGTAAGAATTGTATATGACCATTGATCTGGCTCCGAAATATAAAGTTGAATCGTCCAATCTGTTCGACGATATCGTATTCAGGATATTTGAAATGTTGGAATTCATGAAGACCCGAAGGGATAAGATCCGAAGTCTGGACAATCATCCAATTCAGGATATTGAATCGTGACCATTGAATCAATAAACGCTCAAGTGCTCGTCTCGCCTAACGTGAGGTCACCGCCATTGATCATATGAAAGTTACACCAAAACAATACAGAGAATCGATAACTGATTGAATATGGTCTGTTGGTGAATCGAGAATGCAGCAGAAACATGAGTACGATCTAATGAGTCGATCCATGTCTGTGATCAACCCATGACAAAAAAAATGAGTCGATACACAGTCATGATTAAAAGAGAGTTAAATCATGAAAACATGAATAAAGAATAAAAAGGAAAAATGATATTAATTAAAGTTTAGATTGTCATTTTAAATGAAAAGGTACAATGGTTCAAATAAAGGGACACGATGTTTTATATCTCACACCAACTTGAAAATTATATAAACAAGAAAAAGTGGTGAGAAGGTTGTGTCCCTGCAGTCCATAGAAGAAGATCAAAATAGAAGTAGAGTCCAAGAACAAGAATTGTTATTTCTAAGGTGCATGTCAATGTCTTATTGAAGATCAAGAACTGAAGAAGACAAAGTAGCGGTTATGCAATCCAGTACTTGATACAGAAGACCATACAAGAAAAGGTTGCAACAGACAAGTAGAAATTACAGCAAATGGTTGCATGAGTCAAATTCGATGAAGAGCAGAAGAGATTGAATTGCATTATAAATTAAGGGTGGTTGGGTGGTGCAAGGGAAAATTGGAGCCTGCAGGGGAGTTGGTGCTTCCTTGTCAGTTGTAGTTGACTAAATAGGGGGTTATAGCCTCCTACCAGTTGGTGCTGGTGAACAGAGAGAATTGGTGCTTCCTTGTTAGTTGTATTTGACTAAACAGGGGCTCATAGCCTCCTACCAGTTGGTGCTGGTGCATCCTGATCAGTTGGTGTTGATCGAAAAGGAAGAATATCTTCCTTCTATGTAACTTGTAAGAAAAGGAATTTTGCAATTAATAGAAAAGAGTTGGTGGTTTTCCCTGTTAAGTTCCATGATAAAATATTGTGTTCATAAGGGTTTGTTGTTCATCATTTATTGCTTAATTGAATAATTAATATGTGTGTTTAACATGGATAAAGTTAAAAATAAAAAGTAGGAAATATTGATTCAACCCCCCCGCTCAGTATTGTTGGATATTCCATCACAGATGTTCGATGAAGTCCAATGTTAAGCACTTGACTCAAAGCAATACACTTGTGACTTGTCCTCAACAACCAAAAAATGCAAGCATATAGTGATAATATATAAATTTAGTACATTCAATAGCATAATCCATCAACATTCATAACAAATATTCCCATGGAATAACAATTCAAATATTTGCAAGATATTATTTGGACTTGAAAAGAGTATTTCTATTAAAGTGTAATCAACAGAAGTGAATAAATTACAAACTTCTATGTCAGCACGGTTCGGAACCGAGAAACTAAGTCCCTTCCAGCTGTGCCTCCACCACTTCAATCCTACACCAAAGGAAATCTCATATAAGAGAGACAATGAGGTTCTCAATCAAGTAGGGAAGAGCTTGGGGGCTGAACAATGTGTTCAGACTTAAAAGGACAAAGGGATGCAGACTCAATATGAAGTGAATAATTTCTCCAGAGTAACTTTTCTCTCAAAGTTGAATTATTCTCCTTCTTTCCACAACTTGGATATGGCCCATTTATATCCTTCAAGTGGAACTAAAGGGCCAAGTCATAATGTTTCCATTATATGGAAGGTCAAGGATCATGGATCCTATGACGTGACATGGAAACCCGACACTATTTTTTTGGGGGGGGTACAAAACCTGATTTACATGGGATGTAATGATGCAAACTACGTATATGCATGTTGTATAATAGTTAGGGCGTGTAGATGTGGAAACATATTGTTTTTAGCTCTAGGATTTGCAAAAAGGGACTTCAAGTCTGCATAGGGAAATGGAAAAAGGCCTTCTGAGCAAATTTGCATAAGGTGAGGCAAATCTTGCTATAACATTTATACCTTTTAATATTTTGTACACTAGCACAATCTTCGAAAATGAAACTATTCTCTATGTTTTTTTATTATTGTGGTCTAAAATTTCTCCAAATTTTGCATGTGTTGAGTACTAATCTATTTTCCCCTGAAAGATCCTAGACTTTGTTTGCTTCCATATGATAAGAATTATTGGTTTTTTTCATATCTCGGAAATAACATTCTAATACAAATAGATTGATGCTCATTTTCACCATATTCTAGCCTATTCTACCAAATTTCTTACATGATTTAGCAATCATACAAATAGGAGAAATTTCTTATAGCAACTTAAGTCATTAAGTTGACATTCCATGATATATTTGGTAATCAAGTACTAGATCTTGTTTTAACATTTTATTTTCAATAAATATGTTCAATGGATTGGTTCAATCGTATCATCTTGGTGACTTCCAGTCTACCTGTGGTGTTTAGGGTGATGAGATGCAAGTGAAAGTAAACAATTTAACCTCCACCAAGACACAATTGCCTTATGATTTTTAATATTTGGACTACTGCAAGACAACTGGAATTTTCAACTGTGCTAAAAATTTAGGCAAGATATAGATGATGAGATGATGAGATTATTTCAAGATTATAGATGATGAGATAATGTTGATTATTGAAGCATACGATATTATCAAGAAATCATTTCATGGACTAGAAACTAGAACTCAAGTTTCCACTCAAATTATAAATTTCCTAAATACCAATTCTAAAGAAACATTGACAAGCAAAGGTATTAAATACAAAACAACAATGATGAAGGAAACTAAAAGAATTTTCACAATGAAGAATATGAAACAACAAGCTCAGAATGAATGCATGTTGATGCAGGAGCATTGCCAGCAAAGCGTGAGTGGAGGACAACTAAGCGCACTAGCGTGCATTTTGAATAAATGATTTTGAAATTAAGAAGGCATATCACGCATATATCTTGAAAAGATTGAAATTTAAGAACATCTTAAATTTTTTTGAGCTGGACGGTCGCATGAGATCGTTGGGCAATGTATTTTATTTTAATGAAGTTGTGTGTAGTACAGATTTGATGCGTTTGATCTTATCTGTCTATCACAAACATTTATTGTAATAAATCCTTAGTAGTTGAATGCTTTTATTTCAATATGATATCACTAAGGTAGCTTGGAGGGAAAGCTCAATGATCTTGTGTTGTATAAATAAGTGTATTGTTGCCCAAATGAGGTTGTCGATGGTTATTGTTGAAACTATTGTAGAGGTTGTTGTCCTTCTAGTTGTTGAAGGTTGATAGTTGTAGCCATTGTTGCTGAGAGTTGTAGAGTTTTTTAAGAGCATGTATGATCCCATGTACATATAGCATTTGAATGAATATAATAGAGAAGCATTGTCCCAAATGTCTAGTGTTGATGTGTCTATCTGAATGAATGAATGGTAGGATTTCTATTTATTTGCAATTCTCTCTTATTTCTTGTTCTTATGTTATGAATGCATTTACATGGTTGAATGTATGAATCTCTAAGATATTAGATAAGTTTCAATTGTTTCTCTTCTATGAGCAAGTGAAAGGAGTGCATAGTGTCCACAAGGTGTGTGTGACAGAGTCTATTTTGACTCATAAGCTCAGAAGAGACAACGTGAAACATTTGTGTGCAAGGAGTGCATAAGAGTTCGCAAGGTGTGTGTCGACGGAGTCTCTTTTGACTCAGAAGGTTCAATAGAGGTAGCTTGAAAGTGTGTGTGGGAAGAACCACACTCAGATTCGTATTGTTCAAGAGGAACAATTGAGCCTTAGAGAACTGTTGCAAGGAGTGCACAGTCGCCTTCAAGATTTAAGCTGAAGGAAGTTGGCCGCAAGGTGTGCGCAGGGTCGATACTTGACTAAGTATCTAAGAAATCATTCTAAGAAGTTCAGAGTGTGGAGGGGAACAAGTCCAAGAAAGATAACTTGGAGCTTTGTATGTAGAAAGTGCATATTGTCCGCAAGGAGTGTGTGACAAAGTCTTTGACTCAGAAGCTCAGGAGGAGTGGCGTAAGTTTGTTTGTAGAAGGGTGTGAAAAATGATCACAAGGCGTGTGCAGTAGCCCAAAAGAAG
>JASDQU010688048.1:27693-37765 GCA_032191745.1 Picea mariana
CTTTGAACTTCTCCATAGCTGCAACGTTCTGCGGTTCCTTCTCTTTTCCTTCTTCAAACTCTGGTTTCACGATATCCAACACTTTATTCTTGGCAAGGATGAGGTCAATCCTTGTCTTCCACACTCTGAAGTTAGAAGCTCCATCTAACTTGTTCTATGACTTCATAGAATAAGTCATGGTTGCTTTGACTTGGTCAAACCCTAGATTTGACCAAAAACTCAAACTTCATGTCTTGGCTTGCTGAGAGTACTAGGAGATGCGTTAGGCTAGGGCTCACTGATCTATCCAGAGATTAGGTCAATTCCTTCACTTAAGGTGCCTCAATGAGAGGATTAGGGTTTCTGCAACTGCACCTGCTAGTAACCCCAGAGGCAGTGCTATGTTGTCTGCTCCTGCTAGAAACCCTAGTGGCAGTTCTTCAACGGGCTTAACATCCTTACGGCTATGTTTCCTTCTTGCGGTTAGACTGAGTGAAGGAGGTGTGGGCCCATAACCTGTTAGAATATAATGGATGTGCTTGTTTTACCATTGACAATATCTCTATTGTCACCCAACCATAGGCTGAAGCCACCCTCCGAGCACCTTAACCTTGACAGAGAATCACTCCGAAAGAAAACCCTAGGCTAGATAGCCAAACAAAGGGTAGCACACCTTTCCCCAAGGATAGCGCACCAACAAGAGCTGATCAGATAGTCCAAACCCTAACCAAGAGATAGTCCAAGCCAAACGTGATCTGCTAGCTGCAACNTGTCAGAATGAGAACTGACCTCCTGTATTTATACTAATTCTGGCTAACTGCCTGGGCCGACTTCTCATTCTGGGTATCTGTCTGTTCAGTATATATTATTATTTCTAGCCGACTTCTTCTCTTGGAGGCTAATAGCCTAATATAAATCATCTTCTTGAGTCGACAAGTCTTCTAGGGCTATTAGCCAACTCATTAGGGTTTCTTCTTGCTTCCCGGAGTATTCTATCCTTGTCAGGTTTACACGTGGAGGTAAATACCTCCCGCAACTATCATAATATCAACAACTTCTAATCCCAAATAATAATGCATGAGACCAAGATCCTTCATATTGAATTCAGAGGCTAACTCCCTCTTACAATGAATAATGAGAGGCTCTACACCTGTCGGAAACAAATCATCAACATATAAAAGGCGGGTCTCAGGTGCATTATTCACAACCTTGTAATAAGGATATGGATCAACATAGCTCTTGGAAAATCCAAGCCTCGTGAAGTAATTGTCAATTCGTGCATACCAAGCTCTTGGAGCTTGCTTGAGTCCATACAAGGCCTTCTTCATACATGGGTTTCTCATGGGTGTACCTCAAAACCTTGAGGTTTCTCTATGTATACTTCTTCCTCAATTACTCTATTGAGAAAAGCGGTTTTTACATCCATCTGATGTAAACTCTAACCCATGGATGCTGCAAGAGATATGATGGCTCTAATAGAGGTGTATCTGGCAATTGGAGAAAACGTCTCATCATAGTTTTCTGCCTCATGCTGGGAGAACCCTCTAGCCATGAATCTTTCCTTGTATTTATCGATACTCCCATCTACTGCATGCTTTATCTTGTAAACCCATTTTGAAGTGAGTAGAGACTTTCCTTAAGGTCTAGGTATGATTTTCCATACATCATTTTTCATGATGGATTGATATTCTTCCATCACAACTTCCTTCCATTCTTTCTTCTTGACTGACAACCAAAGATCCTCAAGTATCCAACACTTGGCTTCTTTTCCGAAGAAAACTTCTTTTGGAGTCATGTTCTTCAATATACAATGAAGACTTCTATTCTGAACATATATGGCTGCCATAGTTGCTTCTCCCCATAAAACATGAATATATTCTGGTCATTTCATCATTTTCTTGATAGATTCTTCAATGGATCGATTCTTTCTTTCTGCTGCACCATTATGCTGAGGATTGTAGGGAGTAGTGAGCTCGCTCCTAATCCCGAACTCTCTGTAGAATGTCTTGAAATCATTTGAGGTATACTCTCCTGCTTAGTGAGGAGGTTGACATTGGTCCACACACATCTGAGTGAATGATGTCCAAAACTTATTTGCTTTACACGCTTCCTTTAGAATTGGTACTTGGTTAGATCACCTGCCTCACCACTTGATGGAGTCATCTGCTCCATGTTTTGCAACTGTCACTCTAGCTCCTCATAGTTATCGTCTGTGACTTGGAACCTGGAGCCTCAATTGCTTGTTCCTTTGAATGTACTGAATCCAGGATCACTGCTGGGACAAGGTCTCTTGTACATTCCCTGCAAAACAAACTCATGCTTTGTTGGATGATATAACATGAAAAGCATATACAAGTGCATACCTTTGAAATTTGCAACATTGTTTAGCTTGTCTTCTAATCTGAAGCTAACCACCATCTTGACAAGAAGAGGTTAGAAACTGAATAAAAAAGGTCCAATGATTAGAACAAGCTAGAAACCCTGAAATTTTAACTTTGACCACAAAATCAATTTTGACCAAAAGTCAACCTTTGACTTTGACTTTGACCAATCAACCTTTGACTTTGACCCAAAAATTCAACCTTGACATTTTTTCTAGCTGAGAGTACCAAGAGGTGCGCTAGGCTAAGGCGCACTAGAATGTCCAAGAATTATGCCAAACTTCTCACTTGAAGTATCTAAAGAGTTAGGTTAGGGTTTGTTGCAGTTGCACAATCAGAAACCCTAGCTACAACTGCAACTGGTGCCACAACGAGCTTAACAAAGAACTGCCACTTTACCTTCCAACGGTTAGACTGTTCTGAAGGTGGTGTGGGCCCATAACCTATTAAAACATTCAATGTGCTTGTTTTACCATAGACAATATCACTATTGTCACCTAACCATAGGCACGTAGCCACCCCCGAGCACCATAACCTTTGCTAGATAGAATGATTATGGAAGTAGCACTAGAACCAACAGATAACCAAGAGAGCACATCTGTCTCCAAAGATAGTTCACCAAACAGAAAGTCCCAAAGCCACTGAACAAGAACAATACTCAGCTACAATAGTTGCAGTTGCAGTTGTAGTTACCAAGAATACCACTAAGAATATCATAATACCACCAAGAATGTCACCAAGAATACCACCAAGAGATACTAGAAGGTAGGGCATTCATCTTAGGCTAGATGGTGCTAGAGACAGATACCAAGAAACACCCCAGAATATCCATCTTCCATTCTTGCAGCTGAAGCTCCAAACTTGCGCTACACTTGAGAGAGCGAGTGAGGTGAGTGTGTACAAATGAGCTAGATCATCTCTTATTTATGGTGGTTCTCGTGACTTGTTTGGGCCGACTTTTCCTTTTAGAAGCTAATACTTTAATAATAATTATATTACTGAGCCGACTTGTCTTCTAGGATTTTTACACATCTGTTTAGGGTTTCCCTTGTTTTCAGAATATTCTATTCTAGCCAAAGGTTACACATGGAGGTTAATACCTCTCGCAACTACCATAATATCAACATAGACCAGTTCTAGTAAGTTTATTCTTGGTTGCTACCCTCAAAGCCAACATTTTTCGTCCAAGTAATCCAAGCTTAAAAGCACAAGTTGTAGAATAGATAATATCAATTCTCCCTAGCCATTGATCTTCATCATCATGATCAACCATTTAGAATTCAAATTCTCAATGATAATGGGGTTGGGCTATATATGACTATAGAACATATGGAATTAAAAACATATAATAAATTAACCACTAGGCCAAACCCGGTCTCCATTTTTCCTCAACACTTGTGAGGGTTGCCTTGATCTTGTCATCATTGTCAATTATGTTAATTATTTCCAAGTAGATATGATGTTACTTTTAAGAGTTTGTTTCCAAGACCCCTTAGTGTAAATCAATCAAACCCTTCTAGATCTCCAAGATTGTTCTATTTTTGAAAATTCCTTTTCTTGAGAAGAACCTTTTGTCGAGCCTTTGAAGTATTGTTAAAAATTCGTTGAGTTTGACCTACACTTGTAGGTCAAACTTACTCAATCCATAAAACATGCCAATTTAATATGGTGTTAAGCAAACTTGTGATCAATCCAACTACGAGTTTGATTCATGAGTCCCATGGGTAAACTGAGTTTTCCTCAAGTTTTTTCCTAGTCCAAATCACTTTTTGAGCTTTCCTTGAATGGAAATGCTGGTAATTTTTTAAAATCATTCTATTATCTGAGTTTTTCTCAAGTTTTTGTTGAGTCCAAGTCAAACTTTTACTTTGGCCTCACTGAGTTTAGCAACTATGTATGGAATTCACCAAGTTGAGTTTGGCAACTATGTTTGGAAGTGGACCAAGAGAGCCTATAGTGGTCCTAAAACACTAGACCTTGGATTTGCCAAGATCTCTTATGTCTAAATCCTCATAGAATACAATTCATATGAGAAGAGACCATTTGACAAGTATTTATAGTTTTTGTTCACGTGCAAGGAACTTGAATTAAAAATTACTAGTTCAAGACATTGTAGATGAACCAATAGAGAAAATGAGCCTTTCATACTAAGGGCATTCTTTGGCAAAGATAAGATAATATGAGATAAGTTAAGAAAATATAACTTTATTATTGTCCAACAAGTGACCACAAAGTTAGTCAATGGGACTCAAAAGCACAACCAATGTGAATACATAATGGGGGTGTGAAAACAACTCTTATCACTACTCCACTAAAAGAAAAGAAAGTGCTTACTAATTAGTCAATATAAACATAAGTAGTGTAGATACTTAACAAAGACCAAAACCATGTTGAGCACGTAATGCAACTATTAAGGCATGCTAGGTTGAGATGCAAAATGAGGAGAGAGAGAGGATGGCTCTTGATCTGAGTTGTTAATCATTGTGAAGGGACCAAAGCACCGCCTGTTGATGTTGTCTAGAGAATATCTGGGTCGAGAGGGTTTGGTTGTGAAATCATGGGGGTAGCCTTAGATCGATGAGGTCTATCACTCGTAACATCCAAGGTCGAGGGGAATAATTTATGAATGAAAGATTGGTTGCTTAGGTGGACATGGAGAGTAGTACCTTGTGTAGAGTGAATCTGACCTTAGGACCTCTGAGAGATGGCATGCATGGTGCCTTGGTGGGATCTAACACTACTGATCCTTAAAGTGTCATGTACGCTAGTGAACCCATTGTTGATGTTTGGACAACATTGGGAAGACATTCTCCGAGATTAATAATTAATCATATAATTATTGATTATTAAATAATATATATAATAAATAATAATAATAAATAGTTATTTATTATCCAAGTGACACATCCCTTCATGGATGGTCACCATATGTTATCTATATATGGAACACTCATCATTGTAATAATACATCTATCTTATATAATCTCATACAGAAAAATCAACATGGTATCAGAGCAGGACTGGGCATGACTCCCTCATGGGAGAGCCCAGGAAAATGAGAGAGATAGTAGATAGGCTTTGTGCATTCTGGGAATATTTGTAAATAGTGCTTCAGCTCAAGGGAATAATTCTGCAGAATGAAGAAAGGTTTATTCAATGGCGATTTTTGCAGAGAAATGTAGGGTTATGAGCAAGCAAGCACCCACTTGAGATTCAGGTCGGGATAACCATTTCTGATTAGCTAGGTTTGTAGAGTACTGAAAATAGTGTAATGGGTAGCAAGCAGAGGGAGAAAAATTAGTCCTAATGAGCGAATATGCATAGGCAATATCGTCCTTGTATTCCTTCATGTCCTATACGACTATTAAATTGTTACTTAACGGGAAGAGAGAGCAATATTGTGGCTCTCGTTGTCGTTTGACGGAGAAATGAGAGGCATAAGATTCTTGTTAAAAGCCTTAGATCTCTGTTTTTCACGACCGTTGGGATCCGCTGGCGAGTGTTGACTCGGTTCCTTGTGAGGATTCCCCAATGTGGAGGGTATCTCAGAACGACAGAGGACAAGTCGGTGGGCCACTGTCTAATTGCACATTCCAAACATATATCTAAGATTTAATTATATTTGGAGAGAGTGGTTTACGATCTTTTCAGTAAGAGCAATACTAGTTATAGTGCTGAGGAAAATTTTTGGGAGCTCTGAAGGTGATCCATGTAGCTTATCCTTGCATGTGAATAATGCATTCGGGAAGCAGTAGCGGCTACTGGTGGTGCTAATAATGTGGGAGTCCATATTATCGACTTCGATGTAATGGAGCACATGCATTGGTCGCCATTAATGGAGTCCCTGAGGAAGAATGGATGCAATTGGTCACTTGAGAATCGCAGCAATCAAAGGGCATGACGAGGACGAGGAGAAGTACACAAGCTCTCTAGGGATCCCATTTAGAAGGCCTAAAAGATGCCCTACCCTAGGAGGAGGAGCTTGTAATAGTGAACTGCATATGGCTTTTAGAAATTTGCAAAATAAATCACAGTTGTTAGAAATCCTTGTTGGTGCATGCCACCCGAATCTAGTGGCCTTTACGCTCGCTACAGGTCCACATGTCGTCAAGAGAGACTACCAAATTTTTAGAGAGCTTCTGTCACTCTCTGGACTCTGGAAGAGTCGTGCACCATTTTCAATTCCCTTGAAGATGGACTTTCGAAGCATGGGCTTGCAAGAGCGATGGCGGAATGCATATTCTTTGAGCCGACGATGTGTAGGAGAGTTATGAGTAATGTTTGAGGCGTCATCATGAGACATTCTCCCCGGAGGGTCCTGTGTGGACTAGTAAGAGGGAATGTGGACTTCATACTGACGTGCTTCAGACGGTCAAATAAAGGAACCAAGACATTGGTTTCACGAGGAAACCTCGATATGTCTTGGGGGACATTGGCTCCATGAGGGAACCTCAATGTGTCCTAGAGAAGACATTGGTTCCATGAGGGAACCTCGATATGTCTTAGACATGTGTTCCACGAGGGAACCACGAGATGTCTAGTATGGACACAGTTCATGACTGAAAATATACATTCAATATACCCAAGGAGAAAATGACAAAGCTAGTATGGACACAGTTCATGACTGAAAATATCCAATATACATTCATGTACCCAAGGAGAAAATGACAAAGCTAGACCCTTCAGACAGAAAGGGTACGTTTGTGGGGTACAATGAGTCGTCGAAGGTATACCAAATCTACATCCCTGGTCATAGACAGATTGAGGTGAGCAGAGATGTTACCTTTGAGGAGGAGGTAGCCTTCAGGAGATCTAGAGGATCTCGCATGGAGATTGATAGTAAGAGATAAGAAGAGAAGGTTCCTTCTCCCCCCCACCCTCCAGTAGTTCAGAGGGAGACAGTTGAGCCTATTGATCAAATTGATCTCGTTGATCTTGTAGCTCTAGTTGATGTTCCCATAAATATTGCAGTAGGTCGGAAGAGACATGCATGGGCTCGTCAGACTCTGCAGGGGGCAGAACAACATGCAACTCCTCGTGGTACCTTCCGAGAGAGCAAGAGACCTCAGACATATTCGTGCTATGCCACAACTATGATCCACATCATTGATTTTGAGCCTTCCTGTTATGAGGAGGCACCTAGTTAGCCATTATGGAGAGACGCCATGATGGAGGAGTATCAGTCCATCACGAAGAATGATGTGTGGGATATTGTTCCGAGACCTGGGGGAAGTCTGTAGTGACTTCCAAGTGGATCTATAAGATCAAACACATAGCTGATGGAAGCATCGAGAAGCACAAACCGAGGTCTGTTGCTAGAGGATTCTCTCAGGTGGAGGGAACAAGTTATGAGGAGACATTTGCTCCTGTTGCTCGATACACTTCTATCTGGACGATTATTTCCCTTGAAACATCCATGGGTTGGGGACTAGATTAGATGGATGTGAAGACATCCTTTCTCAATGGAGAGATTGAGGAAGAAGTATACATCGAGCAGCCATATGGTTTTGTGATACACGAGAAGGATTCTCATGTGTGCAGGTTGAAGAAGGCCTTGTATGGACTGAAACAAGAACCTCGAGCTTGGTATGTGAGGATTGATGGACACCTAATGAGTTTGGGCTTCAACAAAAGTGTTGTTGATCCGAACTTATACTACAAGACTGTAAATGGCGAGTCCTTGATTTTGGTCCTCTACGTTGATGATTTATTCCTCACCGGTACATAGAGCCTTATTGATGAATGCAAGTATGTGTTGGCCTCTGAGTTTGAGATGAAGGACCTTGGTATGATGCACTACTTCTTGGGACTAGAGGTGTGGCAGAGAACTGATGAGATCTTCTTGAGTCATGGGAAGTACACAGTTGAGATATTGAAGAAGTTTGGGATGTTGAACTGTAAGCCCATGGCTACACCAATGGTGATGAATTTGAAGAAACTAAGTGTGTCTTCTTCCGATTCCGACGATATTGATCTGAACCTGTACAAACAATTGATTGGATCATTGATGTATCTAGTTAACACCAGACCAGATATTTGCTATGTAGTGAGTGCATTTAGCTAGTTTATGAGTTAACCGAGACAAACACACTGGATTGTTGTGAAGCATGTGTTGAGATACCTACGAGGCACAGTTGGACATGGTCTGAGATATACTTCTAGTATTGACAATAGGGTGCAGGGATATACTTACTTTTATTGGGAAAGGAGCGCAATGGACATGAAGAGCACCTCCGTGTGTTGCTTCACTTTCGGAGATGCCATGGTTTCCTGGTGTAGCAGGAAACAAACTTCTGTGGTTTTGAGCACTGCATAAGCAGAGTATATTGCATTGAGTGTGGCAGTCCACGAGTAGTGTGTCTTCACAAGCTCCTTGCATATTTATTTCGACATGTGTTGGATTCCACCGTTATTCATTGTGATAACCAGAGCTGTGTGAAGCTCTCAGAGAATCCAGTGTTTCATGAAAAATCGAAACACATTGAGATCAAGTACCATTACATCCGAGACATGGTATTGAGGAAGGCAGTGTTATCGCACAGTTTGTAGCTAGGTCAAAAGGCTAAAGGATAGAGGCCAAACTGGTGTAACAGGAACCTTCCCCACCCAATGTCACCTCAATGGGGAGGTTCTTTCTATTTAGGGAGGTTAACCCAGGGGAAACGTCCCCGGTAACCTGGGTTTTGAAGAGGCTGAAGTATAAAGGTCAAGGCAAAAGTTCCTCCTCAGAGGTTACCACCAAGGTCAGAAAGTCCGGCTAATCAACCAATAAATGAAGTGTATGCCCAAATGAGAACACCTGCCTGGAACAAGACAATAGCAAAAGAAAATATGCAGGCTATAATTCAGTGGGTTAGTACTTCATGTAACGATCTAACATCAATATGTAAGCAATGTAAAACAACATATATTAATGAGATCAACGTTTATGAATATAGCAGTGGAAAAGTATCAATTCATCAATAACTATTGAGATGATGTGGCTAACAATGTACATAATCAATCTCTTGCTCAATAAATCCTTTAAACCATCATCTATTTGCTTATCATCAAAAGTTGCTGCGTCAAGATGGAATAACCAAGTGTGACATCAGCCTAGTTAGGGTTAGCTAGTTAGTTAGGGTTTCAAAATTAAAGGTTTTGAGAGTTGGTTTGAGCATTATCACTTCAACATTGTGTGTCTAAGATCAGTGCCTAAGGGTAGATGGAGTCAGTTAAGGAGAGGACGCAAGATTTGAAGGGATAAAGGCTAAGGACAAGAGGGAAGGGTTCTAGAGTGCTGCAATGGCAGGGCTCTAGAATCAAAACCCTAGGGGAAAGAGGCTCACTCTGGTGTTGCTTAAGCAAGGCCTCGTGCTCTTTCCTCCTTCCTTAGGTCAAACTTGGCAAACGGCTAGCATAAAAGATAAGTTAAAACAAGAGGATGAGGTGAGGGAAAGTGTTGCAATGGCAAGGCTTTATCACCAAACCCTAGAAGATGGACGACCCTAGGTGTAGATAACCTAGGCCTGGGACGTCACCTCCTTTTTATCCTTTAAAAACACAACTAGCACAAGGGGAAGAAGTGAAAAGGGTGTAGCAAAGGCTAGGCTCTTCTTTCCTTCTTCAATGGCTGAATATTTCTCTCTAAGGGGACATGAAACAAGGACCTACTTGTGTGCTTGTTACCTGGGGTTTTAAAATCAACAAATTTATAAGCAAATGGAAGAATA
>JASDQU010688048.1:37829-50056 GCA_032191745.1 Picea mariana
CATATGCAAACCCTAGTTGTAAACCTTCCTTCAAGAGAAATGCCAAACATGCCAAGAAAATCCTTCCATCAACAAGTGCGCCTCACTTTAAAAGACCAAATACCCAAGTAGGGCGCAAAAATCAGACCTCACAAGAGAGTGAGTTGTGTGTTATGTTCAAATGAGGGAAAAACATTCTCAATATATAGTGTATCATGACCTATAATTAAAATTAGGTCATCAAAAATAGCCGACAAGGCTACAAACCAAAATCATACTGTTTTTACATTAAATGCTAAGTAAAAGACCTAAATGAGCAAAAGTGAGACATCAAGCCCCTTTGAGGGAGACGTTAGGCCCTTTTGGGGCTAGTCCAACATCTAGAAGTCAAATGTTAGCCCTTCCTGGGCTCCTCCAAGCTGCCACACGTGCCAACCGTCCTGTCAAACTGCCACATGCTCAAGGTGACGTCAAGGCCTCCTGGGTGACGTCCTGGTCATCAAAGGGAAACACTCCATCTGAGAAGGGTCAACCCCCCATGGGCTGGGCTCAGCCAAAGTGTCCTGGATGGAATGTCCTTCTTCTTCTCATGTGCAAGAGCTCAACCAATCACTGTCCTGTCTCTGCCCCTGATGGGGTCCCAACAACCATCTGATGGGCTCTTCAGCCCCATGGAGGTCCGAGCTAATCATCTCCCCATGTGTATCGGTCCAACTGGTACCTGTCCATCGGGCATGGTCTTGCACATCAAAAACTCCGCCCTCCATGGGCTCATTAGTCACAGGGATCATAGCAATGTCAATCACGTTTCATCATTAATGTTATCAAACATATGCATAAAAACCTTGATATATCATTCAATAGCTCAAAGATATTACAAAGACCTACAATACAAAGACGAAGAAAAAGACAAGATACCCTATTGGGCTAGTATCCATAAGGAAAGGAAAGTCTACAAGGGGTATCATCCAAGCCATGTAAAACGAGGTGATGTGGTCAAGGGATGTCGAGACATACGGGTAGAGTGAAAGACAGGGATGCATGATATTACCTGTGGGTGCCTTTGTAGAAGACGAGCTGTACCCGTCACGGATGCAATTCTTTCCAAGCCCTTTATTGCCTTTATTCTTTTCTTTTCTTTATTTGCCTTTTTTTTTATTTTTTATTTTATTCAAGGACTAACTAGAGGACACTGCCTTTGCATGGTGACCAGAGCTGACAGTGTTACCCACAAGCACTTTCACAGAGATGATAAGGCTTGCTTGTGATGAGACCCCCTTTCCCTTGGCCATGCAACCAAAGGTCATTGCCCTGGCGGGGTAACCAGATAGTGGCAATGTCATACTGTTAGGTACCCATGAACAGAATAGGATGGCTCGTGATGAAACCCCCTATCCTCTTGGCTAGGTCTTGTTTTTGTTACTTTTCTTCGGGTCCCTCTTGTTTCTTGCTGAGAGCCCTTTATTGCCTTCTCGGGGATCCCTGGGCGAGGCATCTCTAGGTTTCATTTTTTATGGCTTTTATCTTTTTGCAGCTGCTTTAACTTTTGGGCCTTTAGCCCCTTCTTCCCACGAGATAAGGTGCAACCCTACAAACAGATCATCCTAATGCCCGGACTAGGGGAATGGGGAAGATGAGCGGGAGATAAGATGAAAAAGTGATGATATGATGGGAGTGGACAATGGCTCTTCAGAAATCCCCCCGGTGGCAAACCAAAACCTATGGGTACAAGCTTGCTAGGACACCTTGTCAATCCCCCCAACCATGGTCAAGTGGGTTAATGTAAGATCCAAGCATTTGTTAGAAATAAAAGGAGTAAGATGCATATATCTAAAGGTTATAATGATCAAAAGTGACACATACCATGATACCTGGACCAATTACCTCATGGAGCAAGAGCCTTCTTCGATACAAGACCAAGCCGAAGGTGATGGATGCTGCTGCTACTAACAAGACAAGTCTGATGAAGGAGAAGAAAGATGGCCCCCCAGGGCCATGCTCAGGTCAATCCTGCTCTCAGTACTCCATGTCTAGGACATGTGGGCCTCGAGACATGATCTCCTAGTTATCCCTAGAAATCGGGGATAACAGACAGTACTTGTGCAGTACCTTCCTACAGATGAACAGGTTGTTGATGTTCTTACCAAACCCATTACTAGGACGAAGTTCGAGTACTTCCGTGATAGACTTGGCATGGTAGAGAATGCCTCCCTCGCTGAGAGGGAGTGTTGATGTTTGCATCTTCCCGAGACATTCTCCAGATCGTACTCCTCTGTGACTGAGTTGAGTTGATCTGTGAGGACACTTATCCAAGAGGGATAAGTGGGTTTGGGCTTATAGCCCAATGTACCTTGTGGAGATCACATGAGGACACATCAAGGGAGTTGACCTTGACGTTACACACTATGGGGAGTTGACCCTAGTGTTTCTAGAGGGAGTAGCCTCTAGAAGTCCAAATCGTACTCCTTTGTGACTGAGTTGAGTTGATCTGCGAGGACACTTATTAGAGAGGGATAAGTGGGTTTGGGCTTATAGCCCAACATCCCCTATGGAGAGAATATGAGGACACATCCCTTGTGGAAACACATGAGGACACGTCAAGGGAGTTGACCTTGACGTCTCACACTATTGAGAGTTGACCCTAGTGTTTCTAAAGGGAGTAGCCTCTAGAAGTCCACATGGGAGTGTCGCGTGTGAGAACCTTTTGCTACTACGATGGTTGTGTACCATTGGCGGAGACTGTGTGTCTCTAGACAATAGTTGTGTGCTACTACAATGGTTGTGTACCATTGGAGTGATTGTGTGTCACTGGACCAATAGCTGTGTGCTACTAGCAGTGGTTGTGTACCACTCGACAATAGTTGTGTACTACTATGGATCAAAACAATCGTGTTCCATTGGATGGCATTGTAGTAGTTGTATACTACTAGTTGATTGTCATGGAGAATACCAGATCACTTGGAACAATTGTGTGCTACTTGATTGCAGAGACTATGATGGATGATTCGAGCTACCTATTATCCCCTATCCTAGGGATAACTAAGGAGATCATGTCTGAAGGCCCACAAGTCCTAGACAGGGAGTGTCGAGAGCCAGACAACTTGAGCTTGGCCCTGGAGGGCCCATCCTTTCTTCAGTGCAACCCATCTATTAGCAACAACATCATCCATCCCACCAGCCTGGTCCTGAAGTAGCAGTAGGTCTTGCTCCATTAGGTAATGAGTCTGGGTATCATGGTATGTGTCACTTTGATTTTCGAAGCGTTTGAATATGTTGCACTAAACTCTCCTTCATTTCATAACGTTTGCTTGGAAATTATGCTCTTTAACTTGTTAATACCTGGGAAGGTGACATGGTGCCCTAGTGCGTTGGTTCCCTAGGTTGCCACTGGGTGGGTCTATGAAAGGTCATCGTCCATTCCTTCCATACTTGACACTTTTCATCATTATTCCTCTCATATTCCCCTACATTGGTTCGAGCATTGGGTTTGCTACACTAGGAAGGGTTGTACCTTGCCTTGTGGGAAGAAGGGGATAAAGGCCCAGAGGGTAAAAGTAGTTGGAAATATTTAAAAGCCAAAATGAAACCTTTGATATGCTTTGCCCAGGGATTCCCGAGAAAGCAATAAAAGGCTTCTCAGTAAGAAAAGGGGACCCGTAAGATAAAACAAAACTCAAGGTACTAGTTGGTGGATGGGAGGTCTCATCATGAGTCGATCTATTAGGTCCATGGGCATGTAGCGGTATGACACTACCATCTATTTGGTCACCAAACCAGGGTAGTGGTTCTTGGTGGCATAACCAAGGGAAAGGGGGTCTCATCACAAAGCCTTCTCATTTCCGTGAAATGCTTGTGAGTAACACTGTCACTTTTGGTCACCACGCCACGACCGTGTCCCCCAACTTTTCCCTTGAAAAGAAAAAGACCAAAAAAACAATAAGACTAAGAATAAAAGGCATTGAATAGGCTAGGAAACAATGCCATCCATGATAAGGTGTAACTCTCCCTCTACAGAGGCACCCGCAGACAAGACCTACATTTCCCTGTTATCACCGCACCCTCTGCCCAAACACTTCCCCTACACCATCTCACACACTTACATGACCTAGATTGGCTCTCACCTGGGAAACACCCCAAACTTAAGGAGGATTATCCCAATAGGACATCCTGAGACCCTCTCCAAACCTGACTTGTTAAACTGCATAATGTTTTTGAGTAATTTGATTATTAGATGCGATTGACATTGCTATGATGCATGTGACTTATGGGCCCCTGGAGGACGTACTTGTTATTGCTGCAGGACCATGCTCGGTGGACAGATGCATATGGGGAGATGATTAGCTCGGACCTCCATGGGGCTGAAAGCCCATAGATGGATGTTGTGACCCCAACCAGGGGCAGAGAGATGTCAGAGACTTGCACCAGGAAGAAAGAAGGACATTTCACCGGAGACACTTTGGTAGACCTAGACCCAGGGGGATCTTGCTCTTCCACCTGGACGTTGGCCTTGGGAGGCCCATGACGTCACCTTTGTGACGCTAGACGTCACCCAACGTCAGGATTGGCATTATGGAGGCAGTTGTGTTCTAATTGGCACGCATGGCATCATCCAGGGCCTTGGGAGGCCTAATGTTTTGCAAATGGGGCCCAACGTTCCACCAAGGAGACCCAACGTCACCCTAGAAGGGCATGACGTCACCTCTAAAAGTGATTTTAGGGTTTAATTATTTGAATTTGTGTAAAAAATGGATTTTTCATGTAATTTGGCCATGTCGGCCTTTTGATGACCTAATTTTAATTAAAAGTCACAAGTATTGTATAAATAAGAGAGAAAACTCTCATTTTTAAACATCATCTTTCATCACACAAGTGTGTGGTTTGAAATTCGACCCTCTTTAAGGGTTATTGACTAAAACTAAGTGGCACACAACTTTTGGGGAGACAAATTTTGGTGTATTTTTGACAAATCTTCATTGTGGAGGATCTTCAACTAGGGTTTGGCTTGACTATTCTTGGTGAAGTAAGTAGAAAATCTACATTTCTTTATTGTGAATGAATGCTATGGTAAATTTACTTGTTTCATATTAAAGATTATGAAATTGCTTGCTTGAAACCCTAGGAGAAAGACATATGTTATTGTCTTTTTCTCTATAATCTTCCACTTGCTAAGATTTCCTGAAGAACACCTATCTAGAAGTAGATACTAGTGCCTTACCATTGTAGCACTATAGTAACCTTACTTCATTTCCTATTGCATATTTTATTTCGGATTGTCTATGGAAAAGAGAAATCGCCAGGGCCTAATTTTTATTACTTTCTAGCAATTATCTCTAGGACTTGGATGTTTGAGGCCTTGGGCTACCAACACCTCTCTCACCCTCTCCATCTCCTTTGACTAAGTATTATCATTACTATTTTCCTCTAAGAGTTGTTGCTTCTATCATTGACTCCATTAACCTAGAAGGC
Source organism: Picea mariana (assembly GCA_032191745.1). Taxonomy (NCBI): domain Eukaryota; kingdom Viridiplantae; phylum Streptophyta; class Pinopsida; order Pinales; family Pinaceae; genus Picea; species Picea mariana. Next base: position 43,275 of record JASDQU010688048.1, read on the forward strand.
ACTAGTCTACCACTACAAGTGATTGATTGATGAAACTACTTTCAAGCTATCTTCTTTGGAACATCCACTAACTCCTACTAACCTTATATTAGCCTAAATCACTAGCCAATTTGTTGTTGTTGCAAAGGATTGCTACAACCATCTAACAACAACAAGCTAACCTCACAAGTGACATATATTGCTAAACTTGCTTGTGACTATTGAGTATCAATTGGCATAGTTAAATATATCATTTATAGTCTTTTATCAAGCATTCTGAAGCATAATTATTGTGGCTGTTACAAATTTATCATTGTTGTTATAAACTGTTATACTGTTGCAATTTCATATAAGCTAGTCCATTTTTCAAGAGTTCATTGTCTTATGAAGCATCGATATCATTTTGGTACTTGGAAAGTGCCCTTTTTTTTCTCTTTGTTGTCTTATTCTGGGCAGGTACACAATATTACTCTTTTGCTTCATTTTTAATAAGACTTAAAGAACCTTTTAACTTGAGTGACCTATGAGAGGGGAGGGACTTTCTTGTATCATTTGCCTTAGCCTTCTCAAACCCTCAGGTCATTGGGGACGTCTCCCCCGGGGTACTGCAACATACTTCTATATAGAAAGGGGTTTCCTATTAAGGTGACAGTGATAGGTCACTCCGAGTTACACCAATTTTGTATAAACTTGCCTTGGGCTTTGGGCAAGTACAAATTGTGTGATAACATTTTGGCACCGTTTCTGGGGAATAGTGAGTCAATTTTTCTCAAGGACGACATTTCTTTGGTAAGCCTTTCCCTCAAAGCCTTTTATCTTATGAAGCTTACCTCACGACTCCACTGAGGGTGATTCCCTCTTTTCCATTTGATGATCCCTAGAAGGATTATTTGGCGACTCCACTGACGATTAAGCTGGACATGGATTCTCAATGGGACCCAGGAAATTTTTAACCCTTAAATATGAGTAAAATCTCGGGTTACCCTCGGAAAATGCCTCTGAAGTATGAAAAATGGCTCCCTAGATTCATTGGTAGTGATGAAGAGAATGTTGAGGACCATATGTGTGACTTTTGGGCCTTCTTTCAACTCCATCCTATTAGTGATGACGCTGAAGATCTGGCAATGAATCTTTTCTCTGCCACTCTTCATGAAAATGCCAGGAGATGGTATGATGCCCTCCCTGATGCTAGTATTACATACATGGATCAAATAGAAGAGGTCTTCCTCAAGAGATGGAATATCAAAGAGGATCCTAACAAACTTAACCATATAGGGAAGAATGAGAATGAGACCGTTAGTAAATTCCATACTAAATTCCAGAAGATATTACGACAACTCCCCAGAACCCATTATCCTAGACCCCAGTTCCTCATTTTTCTTTATACCAAGGCATTCTCAAGACAATCAAAATTTCTTCTCGATATAAGAAGGCCAAGGACAATCCAAGAAGCTTATGACATTGCCACGGAAGTCGAAACCAATATCTCATCATCCAAGGTAGAACAATCCTTTGTTCCAGAAGTCAAAGTTTGTGAGCCCAAAGATACCCCAGATATTCCCAAGAGAGTACCCTCCCTTGAGACCTCTAATATTGAAGAAACCCCGAAAAATTTAGAACAAGACATCAGTCAACAAGAGGTTGAGGAAGGATATCTTGATGAAGGTTACCAATCCCATGGGGAAGAACAAGAATTTACTCGTGCTTCTAGCAAGGATAATGAGGACCTGGTTGAAGAGCGAGAACATGAAGATATTCAAAATGATGATGAAGTACTAATGTGTGATTCTCCCTCTAATGAAGCCATCACAAATCCTATTTTTCCTGCACAAAAGGAAGAGGATGAGGTTAGTCGCTTTCCTTTTTAGGTTTTTGATAATACTTTATTTTATGATTTGGAAAGTGAAGAAGTTTTAGAGGAGCCCTTGGATGTTTTAAGCCCTTCATGTTATGTTAAAGGTAATGATTTTGTTAATAATATTGATGAGTTCATACATGTTGGAAAACGTAAATGGGATGTGATTGGACACGATGGGGATCCCATTTACGACATTGAGGGTCATTTCCAAGAGTTGCGTTTACAACTATCATATGTGGTTACTACTAACTTTGACATTTGGCAACAAGGAGATGATGTGGTTGCAGATGATTTCCAAGCTCCCAAGGGAGACCTAGTTCTATGCTCTCATGATGGTTTTCAGTCACACCTTGAGGATTGTGATTTTTTATTCCTTTGAGCACTTGGATTTATTCTATGAAGTAAATTATCAACCCCTGTTGTGCTCAAATTTTGATAAAGGTGAGGAAGTTGCTTGCCTGAAGGTGGATACTTGTGACAAGGTTGTCCATCTCCCTCCGATTGCTTTACCTCGCTATCTCGCTAAGGGTGCAGTTGGAAAATATGTCCCTTGTTTTGAGTTTTCTCTGAGGCAAAGCTTACTTTTAAAATTCAAGGGTAGGTTGAATACATCAAGAAGAAGTTTATTATCTCAGTCTTTCGGCCTTCCCTTAAGAAACTGTCAGTGATCCTCTAGGTTCTTACTAGTCCCTTCTCTGACCTCAGAATGTGAAGATGACCAAGGTAGCCAACCTTCAGACTCTATGAGTCAGTATTTTGAACCTTTGATTTTTCATGATCCCTTTCTGAGATGGATTGAGCACTTTCCTAAGAGTGTGACTTGACATAATTTTGTCCCTCCCTCCCGCCTCTGTGAGCTAGACTTTACGATTTCCGATGATACACTACATTTTCTAACTCATGTTTTTTTTGTGCTTGACTTATCATTGTTTTGGTTTATGATGAAGCACAAAGGTAGATATTATGATATATTGCTAGGATGGTTTCACTGGTTATTTGACTACACCTAGCATTCAACCAACAGGTAAATAGAGGTAAGTTAGGCATTTGCATCCATTGTATATACCATTTACATATCATGCTAGTGTAGTGTAGTTTCATTCTGTATTCTTTCATTATATATATATTCTTTCTTATGTTTATGTTTATATCATGTATGAGCGAGGGGTGATATCACCACCCTGAGGATTACTGATGTATTTTGTTGAGATTTAGTAGGCGCAGGTCATACCAGAGATTCTGAGGTTCTCATGCGCTCTACGGTGAGCACATGTCCTCGAGTTGGAGCTAGATGTTATCTCCTATCCTAGGGATAACTAAGGAGATCATGTCTCGAGGCCCACAAGTCCTAGACATGGAGTGCCGAGAGCCAGACGACTTGAGCTTGGCCCTGGAGGACCCATCCTTTCTTCAGTGCAACCCATCTATCAACAACAACATCCATTCCACCAGCGTGGTCCTGAAGTAGAAATAGGTCTTGCTCCATGAGATAATGAATCCGAGTATCATGGTATGTGTCACTCTGATTTTCGAAGCATTTGAATATGTTGCACTTAACTCTTCTTCGTTTCATAACGTTTTCTTGGAAATTATGCTCTTTGCCTTGTTCATACCTAGGAGGGTGACAGAGTGCCCTAGTAAGTTGGTTCCCCTTTAGGATGGGTTGCCACTGGGTGGTTCTATGAAAGGTATCCATTCCTTCCATACTTACCACTTTTCATCATTATTCCTCTCATCTTCCCCTACCTTGGTTCGGGCATTGGATTTGCCACACTAGGAAGGGTTGTACCTTGCCTTGTGGGAAGAAGGGGCTAAAGGCCCAGAGGCTAAAGGTAGCTGGCAAGAGTTAAAATCCAAAATGAAACCTTTGAGATGCTTCGCTTAGGGATTCCCGAGAAAACAATAAAAGGCTTCTCAGTAAGAAAAGGGGACCCGTAAGATAAAACAAAACTCAAGGTACTATTTGGTGGATGGGAGGTCTCATCATGAGCCGAACTATTAGGTCCATGGGCATGTAGCGGTATGACACTACCATCTATCTGGTCACTAAATCATGGTAGTGGCCCTTGGTGGCATAGCCAAGGGAAAGGGCATCTCATCACAAGCCAACCTTCTCATTTGTGTGAAATGCTTGTGGGTAACACTGCCACTTTTGGTCACCACGCCAGGACAGTGTCCCCCAACTTTTCCCTTGAAAAGAAAAAGACCAAAAAATAAATAAGACTAAGAATAAAAGGCATTGAATGGGTTAGGAAACAATGACATCCATGATAAGGTGCAACTCGCCCTCTACAGAGGCACCCCCAGACAAGACCTACATTTCCCTGTTATCACTACACCCTCTGCCCAAACACTTCCCCTACATCTCACACACTTGCATGACCTAGATTGGCTCTCACCCGAGAAACACCCCAAACTTAAGGAGGATTATCCCAATAGGACATCTCGAGACCCTCTCCAAACCCGACTTGTTAAACTACATAACATCTTTGAGCGTTTGTCTGGGTAAAGGGGGGTTTGATGCATATGTTTGGGTAATTTGATTATTAAATGTGATTGACATTGCTATGATGCCTGTGACTTATGGGCCCTTGGAGGATGTACTTGTTGTTGTTGCAGGACCATGCCCGATGGACAGATGCATATGGGGAGATGATTAGTTCGGACCTCCATGGGGCTGAAAGCCCACAGATGGATGTTGTGACTCCAGCCGGGGGCAGAGAGATGTCAGAGACTTGCACCAGGAAGAAAGAAGGATGTTTAACCAGAGACACTTTGGAAGACCTAGACCTAGGGGGATCTTGCTCTTCCACCTGGACGTTGGCCTTGGGAGGCCCATGACATCACCCAGCGTCAGGATTGACATTATGGAGGCAATTGCGTGATAATTGGCACATGTGGCATCATCCAGGGCCTTGGGAGGCCTAACATTTTGCAGATGGGGCCCAATGTTCCACCCAGGAGACTCAACGTCACCCGAGAAGGGCATGATGTCACCTCTAAAAGTGATTTTAGGTTTTAATTATTTGAATTTGTGTAAAAAATGGATTTTTCATGTAATTTGTCCATGTCGGCCTTTTGATGACCTAATTTTAATTAAAGGTCATGAGTATTGTAGAAATAAGAGAGAAAACTCTCATTTTTAAACATCATCTTTCATCACACAAGTGTGTGGTCTGAAATTCGACCCTCTTTAAGGGTTATTGGCTAAAACTAAGTGGTGCGCAACTTTTGGGGAGGCAAATCTTGGTGTATTTTTGACAAATTTTAATTGTGGAGGATCTTCAACTAGGGTTTGGCTTGACTATTCTTGGTGAAGTAAGTAGAAAATATTCATTTATTTATTGTGAATGAATGCTTATGGTAAATTTACTTGTTTCATATTAAAGATTATGAAATTGCTTGCTTGAAACCCTAGGAGAAAGACATATGTTATTATCTTTTTCTCTATAATCTTCCACTTGCTAAGATTTCTTGAAGAACACCTATCTAGAAGTAGATACTAGAGCCCTACCATTATAGCACTCTAGTAACCTTACTTCATTGCCTATTGCCTATTTTATTTCAGATTGTCTAAGGAAAAGAGAAATCGCTAGGGCCTAATTTTCATTACTTTCTAGCAATTATCTCTAGGACTTGGATGTTTGAGGCCTTGGGATACCAACACCTCTCTCACCCTCTCCATCTCCTTTGACTAAGTATTATCATTGCTATTTTCCTCTAAGAGTTGTTGCTGCTATCATTGATTCCATTACCCTAGAAGGCACTAGTCTACCACTACAAGTGATTAATTGATCGAACTACGTTCAAGCTATCTTCTTTGGAGCAATCACTAACTCCTACTAACCTTAGATTAGCCTAAATCACTAACCAATTTGTTTTTATTGCAAAGGATTGCTACAACCATCTAACATCAACAAGCTAACCTCAAAAGTGACATATATTTCTAGCTAGATCTTGCTAAACTTGCCTGTGACTATTGAGTATCAATTGACATAGTTAAATCTATCATTTATAGTGTTTTATCAAGCATTCTAAAGCATAATTATTGTGTCTATTACAAATTTATCATTGATGTTATAAACTGTTATATTGCTGCAATTTCATATCAGCTAGTCTATTTTTCAAGAGTTCATCGTCTTATGAAACATTGATATCATTTTGGTACTTGGAAAGTGCCCTTTTTTTTTTCTCTTTGTTGTCTTGTTATGGGCAGGTACATAATATTACTCTTTTGCTTCACCTTTAATAAGACTTAGAGAACCTTTTAACTTGAGTGACCTATGAGAGGGGAGGAACTTTCTTGTATCATTTTCCTTATCCTTCTCAAACCCTCAAGTCACTGGGGACGTCTCCCTCGGGGTACCACAACATACTCCTAAATATAAAGGGGTTTCCTATTAAGGTGACAGTGATAGGTCACTCCCAATTATGCCAATTTTGTATCCACTTGCCTTGGGATTTGAGCAAGTACAAATTGTGCGATAACACTACCAATGACATGGTAGTAGTTGTGTGCTACTAGTTGATTACAGAGTAGTCAATGGACTACTAGATGAAGACATCATGGAAAGATACCTCCCTAGCTAAGAGGGAGTGTTGATGTTTCAGCATCGGGCGAACCTTCTCCTAGATTGGGCTGCAGACCAAGGGTGATAGGATAAATTTATCACAAAGGTGTACTTGTGGTAAATGAGCATAGGCATAGTCCTTCCTTGATCATGACAAGGAATAATATGTACTCGAGATGCTTTCCACGTGTTAGTTACAATCGGGCTGACATTCAGTCACATGGGTGTACCTGTGGTGAACAACCCTGGTGTGGTCTTTGTCCTAGTCATGGTGATTTGACAAGGAATGATAAAGACTCAAGATGATAGATGCTATCACATGCGGACCCAGAGTGAGCCTAATCTTAGAGAGAGTCAGTTGGCTCAGAGGTAGA
>JASDQU010688048.1:50499-64879 GCA_032191745.1 Picea mariana
TAGGTCCATGGGCATGTAGCAGTATGACACTACCATCTATCTGTTCACCAAACCAGGGTAGTGGCTCTTGGTGGCATAACCAAGGGAAAGGGGGTCTCATCACGAAGCCTTCTCATTTCTATGAAATGCTTGTGAGTAACACTGTCACTTCTGGTCACCACAACACGACTGTGTCCCCCAACTTTTCCCTTGAAAAGAAAAATACCAAAAAAGCAATAAGACTAAGAATAAAAGGCATTGAATAGGCTAGGAAACAATGACATCCATGATAAGGTGCAACTCGCCCTCTACAGAGGCAGCCACATATAAGACCTACATTTCCCTGTTATCATCACACCCTCTGCCCAAACACTCCCCCCACACCATCTCACACACTTACATGACCTAGATTGGCTCTCACCTGGGAAACACCCCAAACTTAAGGAGGATTATCCCAATAGGACATCCTGAGACCCTCTCCAAACCTGACTTGTTAAACTGCATAACATTTTTGAGTAATTTGATTATTAGATGTGATTGACATTGCTATGATGCATGTGACTTATGGGCCCCTGGAGGACGTACTTGTTGTTGCTGCAGGACCATGCCTGGTGGACAGATGCATATGGGGAGATGATTAGCTCGGACCTCCATGGGGCTGAAAGCCCATAGATGGATGTTGTGACCCCAACCAGGGGCAGAGAGATGTCAGAGACTGCACTAGGAAGAAAGAATGACGTTTCATCGGAGACACTTTGGTAGACCTAGACCCAGGGGGATCTTGCTCTTCCACCTGGACGTTGGCCTTGGGAGGCCCATGACGTCACCTTTGTGACCCTAGATGTCACCCAACGTCAGGATTGGCATTATGGAGGCAGTTGTGTGCTAATTGGCACGCGTGGCATCATCCAGGGCCTTGGGAGGCCTAATGTTTTGCAGATGGGGCCCAACATTCCACCAAGGAGACTCAACGTCACCCTAGAAGGGCATGACGTCACCTCTAAAAGTGATTTTAGGGTTTAATTATTTGAATTTGTGTAAAAAATGGATTTTTCATGTAATTTGGCCATGTCGGCCTTTTGATGACCTAATTTTAATTAAAAGTCACGAGTATTGTATAAATAAGAGAGAAAACTCTCATTTTTAAACATCATCTTTCATCACACAAGTGTGTGGTTTGAAATTCGGCCCTCTTTAAGGGTTATTGACTAAAACTAAGTGGCGCACAACTTTTGGGGAGACAAATTTTGGTGTATTTTTGACAAATCTTCATTGTGGAGGATCTTCAGCTAGGGTTTGGCTTGATTATTCTTGGTGAAGTAAGTAGAAAATCTATATTTCTTTATTGTGAAGGAATGCTTATGGTAAATTTACTTGTTTCATATTAAAGATTATGAAAATGCTTGCTTGAAACCCTAGGAGAAAGACATGTTATTATCTTTTTCTCTATAATCTTCTACTTGCTAAGATTTCCTGAAGAGCACCTATCTAGAAGTAGATACTAGTGCCCTACCATTGTAGCACTATAGTAACCTTACTTCATTTTCTATTGCATATTTTATTTTGGATTGTCTATGGAAAAGAGAAATTGCTAGGGCCTAATTTTCGTTACTTTCTAGCAATTATCTCTAGGACTTGGATGTTTGAGACCTTGGGCTACCAACACCTCTCTCACCCTCTCCATCTCCTTTGACTAAGTATTATCATTGCTATTTTCGTCTCAGAGTTGTTGCTTCTATCATTGACTCCATTAACCTAGAAGGCACTAGTCTACCACTACAAGTGATTGATTGATGAAACTACTTTCAAGCTATCTTCTTTGGAACATCCACTAACTCCTACTAACCTTATATTAGCCTAAATCACTAACCAATTTGTTGTTGTTGCAAAGGATTGCTACAACCATCTAACAACAACAAGCTAACCTCAAAAGTGACATATATTTCTAGCTAGATATTGCTAAACTTGCTTGTGACTATTGAGTATCAATTGGTATAGTTAAATCTATCATTTATAGTCTTTTATCAAGCATTCTGAAGCATAATTATTGTGGCTGTTACAAATTTATCATTGCTGTTATAAACTGTTATACTTCTGCAATTTCATATAAGCTAGTCCATTTTTCAAGAGTTCATTGTCTTATGAAGCATTGATATCATTTTGGTACTTGGAAAGTGCCCTTTTTTTCTTTTTGTTGTCTTATTCTGGGCAGGTACACAATATTAGTCTTTTGCTTCATCTTTAATAAGACTTAAAGTACCTTTTAAATTGAGTGTCCTATGATAGGGGAGCGACTTTCTTGTATCATTTGTCTTAGCCTTCTCAAACCCTCAGGTCATTGGGGACGTCTCCCCCAGGGTACCGCAACATACTTCTAAATAGAAAGGGGTTTTTTATTAAGGTGACAGTGATAGGTCACTCCGAGTTACACCAATTTTGTATAAACTTGCCTTGGGCTTTGGGCAAGTACAAATTGTGCGATAACATTTTGACACCATTTTCGGGGAACAGTGAGTCAATTTTCCTCAAAGACGACATTTTTTCGGTAAGCCTTTCCCTCAAAGCCTTTTATCTTATGAAGCTTACCTCACGACTCCACTGAGGGTGATTCCCTCTTTTCCATTTGATGATCCCTAGAAGGATTATCTGGCGACTCCACTGATGATTAAGCTGAACATGGATTCTCAATGGGACCCAGGAAATTTTTAACCCTTGAATATGAGTAAAATCTCGGGTTACCCTCGGAAAATGCCTCTGAAGTATGAAAAATGGCTCCCTAGATTCATTGGTAGTGATGAAGAGAATGTTGAGGACCATATGTGTGACTTTTGGGCCTTCTTTCAACTCCATCCAATTAGTGATGACGCTGAAGATCTGGCAATGAATCTTTTCTCTGCCACTCTTCATGAAAATGCCAGGAGATGGTATGATGCCCCCCCTGATGCTAGTATTACATCCATGGATCAATTAGAAGAGGTCTTCATCAAGAGATGGAATATCAAAGAGGATCCTAACAAACTTAATCATATAGGGAAGAATGAGAATGAGACCGTTAGGAAATTCCATACTAAATTCCAGAAGATATTACGACAACTCCCTAGAACCCATTATCCTAGACCCCGGTTCCTCATTTTTCTTTATACCAAGGCATTCTCAGGACAATCAAAATTTCTTCTCAATATAAGAAGGCCAAGGACAATCCAAGAAGCTTATGACATTGCCACGGAAGTCGAAACCAATATCTCGTCATCCAAGGTAGAGCAATCCTTTGTTCCAGAAGTCAAAGTTTGTGAGCCCAAAGATACCCTAGATATTCCCAAGAGAGTACCCTCCCTTGAGACCTCTAATATTGAAGAAACCCCGAAAAATTTAGATATTCAAAATGATGATGAAGTACTAATGTGTGCTTCTCCCTCTAATGAAGCCATCACAAATCCTATTTTTCCTGCACAAAAGGTAGAGGATGAGGTTAGTCACTTTCCTTTTTAGGTTTTTGATAATACTTTATTTTATGATTTGGAAAGTGAAGAAGTGTTAGAGGAACCCTTGGATGATTTAAGCCCTTCATGTTATGATAAAGGTAATGATTTTGTTAATAATATTGATGAGTTCATACATGTTGGAAAACGTAAATGGGATGTGATTGGACACGATGGGGATCCCATTTACGACATTGAGGGTCATTTCCAAGAGTTGCGTTTACAACTATCATATGAAGTTACTACTAATTTTGACATTTGGCAACAAGGAGATGATGTGGTTGCAGATGATTTCCAAGCCCCCAAGGGAGACCTAGTTCTATGCTCTCATGATGGTTTTCAGTCACACCTTGAGGATTGTGATTTTTTATCCTTTGAGCACTTGGATTTATTCTATGAAGAAAATTATCAACCCCTGTTGTGCTCAAATTTTGATAAAGGTGAGGAAGTTGCTTGCCTGAAGCTGGATACTTGTGACAAGGTTGTCCATCTCCCTCCGATTGCTTTACCTCACTATCTCATTAAGGGTGCAGTTGGAAAATATGTCCCTTGTTTTGAGTTTTCTCTGAGGCAAAGCTTACTTTTAAAATTCAAGGGTAGGTTGAATACATCAAGAAGAAGTTTATTATCTCAGTCTTTTGGCCTTCCCTTAAGAAATTGTCAGTCATCCTCTAGGTTCTTACTAGTCCCTTCCTCGACCTCAGAATGTGAAGATGACCAAGGTAGCCAACCTTTAGAGTCTATGAGTCAGTATTTTGAACCTTTGATTTTTCATGATCCCTTTCTGAGATGGATTGAGCACTTTCCTAAGAGTGTGACTTGACATAATTTCGTCCCTCCCTCCTGCCTCCATGAGCTAGACTTTACAATTTACGATGATACAATACATTTTCTAACTCATGTTATTTTTGTGCTTGACTTATCATTGTTTTGGTTTATGATGAAGCACAAAGGCAGGTATTATGATATATTGCTAGGATGGTTTCACTGGTTATTTGACCACACCTAGCATTCAACCAACAGGTAAATAGAGGTAAGTTAGGCATTTGCATCCATTGTATATACCATCTACATATCATGCTAGTGTAGTGTAGTTTCATTATGTATTCTTTCATTTTATATATATATATTCTTTCTTATCTTTATGTTTATATCATGTATGAGCGAGGGGTGATATCACCACCCTGAGGATTACTGATGTATTTTGTTGAGATTTAGTAGGCGCAGGTCATACCAGAGATGCTGAGGTTCTCATGCGCTCTACGGTGAGCACATGTCCCCGAGTTGGAGCTAGATGTTATCTCCTATCCTAGGGATAACTAAGGAGATCATGTCTTGAGGCCCACAAATCCTAGACATGGAGTGTCGAGAGCCAGATGACTTGAGCTTGGCCCTGGAGGGCCCATCCTTTCTTCATTGTAGCCCATCTATCAACAACAACAACATCCATTCCGTCAGCCTGGTCCTGAAGTAGCAATAGGTCTTGCTCCATGAGGTAATTAGTCCGGATATCATGGTATGTGTCACTCTGATTTTCGAAGCATTTGAATATGTTGCACTGAACTCTCCTTCATTTCATAACATTTTCTTGGAAATTATGCTCTTTATCTTGTTCATACCTAGGAGGGTGACAAAGTGCCCTAGTAAGTTGGTTCCCCTTTAGGATGGGTTGCCACTGGGTGGGTCTATGAAAGGTATCCATTCCTTCCATACTTACCACTTTTCATCATTATTCTCTCATCTTCCCCTACCTTGGTTCGGGCATTGGGTTTTCCACACTAGGAAGGGTTGTACCTTGACTTGTGGGAAGAAGGGGCTAAAGGCCCAGAGGGTAAAGGTAGCTGGCAAGAGTTAAAATCCAGAATGAAACCTTTGAGATGCTTCGCTTAGGGATTCCCGAGAAAACAATAAAAGGCTTCTCAGTAAGAAAAGGGGACCCATAAGATAAAACAAAACTCAAGGTACTATTTGGTGGATGGGAGGTCTCATCATGAGCCGAACTATTAGGTCCATGGGCATGTAGCGGTATGACACTACCATCTATCTGGTCACTAAATCAGGGTAGTGGCTCTTGGTGGCATAGCCAAGGGAAAGGGCGTCTCATCACAAACCAACCTTCTCATTTTTGTGAAATGCTTGTGGGTAACACTGCCACTTCTGGTCACCACTCTAGGACAATGTCCCCCAACTTTTCCCTTGAAAAGAAAAAGACCAAAAAAGAAATAAGACTAAGAATAAAAGGCATTGAATGGGCTAGGAAACAATGGCATCCATGATAAGGTGCAGCTTGCCCTCTACAGAGGCACCCCCAGGCAAGACCTACATTTCCCTGTTATCACTACACCCTTTGCCCAAACCGTTCCCCTACATCTCACACACTTGCATGACCTAGATTGGCTCTCACCTGAGAAACACCCCAAACTTAAGAAGGTTTATCCCAATAGGACATCCCAAGACCCTCTCCAAACCCGACTTGTTAAACTACATAATGTCTTTGAGCATTTGCTTGGGTAAAGGCGGGTTTGATGCATATGTTTGGGTAATTTGATTATTATATGTGATTGACATTGCTATGATGCCTGTGACTTATGGGCCCTTGTAGGACATACTTCTTGTTGCTGCAGGACCATGCCCGATGGACAGATGCATATGGGGAGATGATTAGTTCGGACCTCCATGGGGATGAAAGCCCACAGATAGATGTTGTGACTCCAGCCAGGGGCAGAGAGATGCCAGAGACTTGCACCAGGAAGAAAGAAGGATGTTTAACCAGAGACACTTTGGCAGACCTAGACCCAGGGGGATATTTCTCTACCACCTGGACATTGGCCTTGGGAGGCCCATGACGTCACCTTTGTGACCCTAAACGTCACCCAACGTTAGGATTGACATTATGGAGGCAATTGTGTGATAATTGGCACATGTGGAATCATCCAGGGCCTTGGGAGGCCTAATGTTTTGCAGATGGGGCCCAATGTTCCACCCAGGAGACTCAACGCCATCCTAGAAGGACATGATGTCACCTCTAAAAGTGATTTTAGGGTTTAATTATTTGAATTTGTGTAAAAAATGGATTTTTCATGTAATTTGGCCATGTCGTCCTTTTGATGACCTAATTTTAATTAAAGGTCATGAGTATTGTAGAAATAAGAGAGAAAACTCTCATTTTTAAACATCATCTTTCATCATACAAGTGTGTGGTTTGAAATTCGACCCTCTTTAAGGGTTATTGGCTAAAACTAAGTGGTGCACAACTTTTGGGGAGACAAATCTTGGTGTATTTTTGACAAATTTTAATTGTGGAGGATCTTCAACTAGGGTTTGGCTTGATTATTCTTGGTGAAGTAAGTAAAAAATATGCATTTCTTTATTGTGAATGAATTCTTATGGTAAATTTACTTGTTTCATATTAAAGATTATGAAATTGCTTGCTTGAAACCCTAGGAGAAAGACATATGTTATTATCTTTTTCTCTATAATCTTCCACTTGCTAAGATTTCTTGAAGAACACCTATCTAGAAGTAGATACTAGAGCCCTACCATTGTAGCACTCTAGTAACCTTACTTCATTGCCTATTGCCTATTTTATTTTAGATTGTCTAAGGAAAAGAGAAATTGCTAGGGCCTAATTTTCATTACTTTCTAGCAATTATCTCTAGGACTTGGATGTTTGAGGCCTTGGGATACCAACACCTCTCTCACCCTCTCTATCTCCTTTGACTAAGTATTATCATTGCTATTTTCCTCTAAGAGTTGTTGCTGCTATCATTGACTCGATTACCCTAGAAGGCACTAGTCTACCACTACAAGTGATTGATTGATCAAACTACTTTCAAGCTATCTTCTTTGGAACATCCACTAACTCCTACTAACATTAGATTAGCCTAAATCACTAACCAATTTGTTGTTGTTGCAAAGGATTGCTACAACCACCTAACATTAGCAAGCTAACCTCAAAAGTGACATATATTTCTAGCTAGATCTTGCTAAACTTGCTTGTGACTATTGAGTATCAATTGACATAGTTAAATCTATCATTTACAGTCTTTTATCAAGCATTCTGAAGCATAATTATTGTGGCTATTACAAATTTATCATTGATGTTATAAACTGTTATACTGCTACAATTTCATATCAGCTAGTCTATTTTTCAAGAGTTCATTGTCCTATGAAACATTGATATCATTTTGGTACTTGGAAAGTGCCTTTTTTTTCTTTCTCTTTGTTGTCTTGTTATGGGTAGGTACATAATATTACTCTTTTGCTTCACCTTTAATAAGACTTAAAGAACCTTTTAACTTGAGTGACCTATGAGAGGGGAGGCACTTTCTTGTATCATTTTCCTTATCCTTCTCAAACCCTCAGGTCACTGGGGACGTCTCCCCCGGGGTACCACAACATACTCCTAAAAATAAAGGGGTTTCTTGTTAAGGTGACAGTGTTAGGTCACTCCTAGTTACACCAATTTTGTATCCACTTGCCTCGGGATTTGAGAAAGTACAAATTGTGCGATAACACTACCAATGACACGGTAGTAGTTGTGTGCTACTAGTTGATTACAGAGTAGTCAATGGACTACTAGATGAAGACATCATGGAAAGATACCTCCCTAGCTAAGAGGGAGTGTTGATGTTTCAACATCGGGCGAACCTTCTCCTAGATTGGGTTGCAGACCAAGGGTGATAGGATAAATTTATCACAAAGGTGTACTTGTGGTAAATGGGCCTAGGCATAGTCCTTCCTTGATCATGACAAGGAATAGTATGTACTCGAGGTGCTTTTCACGTGTTAGTTACCATCGGGCTGACATTCAGTCACATGGGTGTACCTGTGGTGAACAACCCTGGTGTGGTCTTTGTCCTAGTCATGGTGATTTGACAAGGAATGATAAAGACTCAAGATGATAGATGCTATCACATGCGGACCCAGAGTGAGCCTAATCTTAGAGAGAGTCAGTTGGCTCAGAGGTAGAGCCGCAGGGGGAGTTTCCCTTCGATTCAGGTGGGAGAGAGACATCTCCAAGGATTGATAGACATGTGTCATGAGTCTAAGGTGAAGTTTGTATACTTCAGAGACAAACTTGGGATGATGCAGAATGTCTCCCTCGTTGGGAGGGAGTGTTGATGTTTGGACAACATCGAGAAGACATTCTCCTAGATTAATAATTAATAATATAATTATTGATTATTAAATAATATATATAATAAGTAATAATAATAAATAGTTATTTATTATCCAGGGGACGCATCCCTTCATGGATGGTCACCATATGTTCTCTATATATGGAACACTCATCATTGTAATAATACATCTATCTTATATCATCTCATATAGAAAAATCAACACCCATCGAGGTGGGTGGTGGTGGTGGTCGAGAAGAAGCCATAGATCTCATTGGTTTGGTGTCTGAGGTGATTAGGGCTCAGCCTGTTGTTTGTTGCCACTCACAAATGTGACAACATGAAAGAAGGAAGTGATTCTCCTCATGGGATCTGTTCCAGGAGGACTATGCAGAGATGGCATGCTTGGTGCCTTGGTGGGATCTAACACTAGAGATCCTTAAAAGTGTCATGGACGTCAGTGAACCCATTGAGGTGGGTGGTCGAGAAGAAGCTATAGGTATCATTGGTTTATTGTTTGAGGTGATTTGAGGCTCATCATGTTGTTTGTTTCCACTCATAAATGTGACATGGAAGAAGGAAGCGATTGTCCTCATGGGATCTGGCCCAAGAGGATTGTGCAGGGTCCTCGATTAGTTCCCTAAAACCTCCCTTGTGAAAAGACCCAAGAATCTATGGTCTAGATGGTGGAAGGTGGAGAGGGAACCTCTTGATCCTCGTTAGAACTAGTGAAACCACCCTTTGATCTCATAATAGATTGGACATCTAAATATGAGGTGTTCCTTCAACTTGATCTCTTGTAAGTGAGATAGCTAGCATGCCCTCTGGTTGTGGGGAATGTGGTGATCTATCTCGACTTGAAGTTTATGGGAGCTCACTTTGAATTGATTAAGACCCTAAGGGAGTGCATGCAATTCTTGTGTCTAAACTTAGGTATGATAATACGATTGTCCCTTAGATACATGAAGTGCTCGAAATAAAATGCCATTTTAGGGCTAAGGCCCTTGTGGGGTGGGTGTCTAAGTGACCTAGATGTATTGCATATAGATATACCCTAATCACCTTATTCAAGCCATATGTAGTGGGTAGGAGGTGACTTGGAGTGTCCAAATAGTACATGAAACATGGAAGTTGATTGATAGAAATGACCACCCACTAAAGTAATTGAGAAACCTTTAAAATCTAGCAACAAAATTGTCTAAAGGGGCATGTGTAGGTAATATCATCTGAAGAGTTTAGAGCTACGCAGGGGTACCTATCTCTACCAAATGTAGAGTCTCCTAGGGTCCAAACTCTATAAAGGAAGGAGACGAGTCTAAATATGGCCTCAAGGCACAAAGGATGAGCCCCAAACTCTGCCTAGATGATGGGTCAAGGAATTGTCCATTTGCAACAAATGATGCCATGAAGGGCATGGACGTGCTTTTCCTTAGCCTGGTCAATGCGAAGCATGGCAGGGCCTTGAACTCCAGAGATATCTTGGAAGTGAAGCTAAAAGTATTTTCTTTTGTGTTGGGCAAGGAAACCATATCCTTTTTTAGGTCATCATTGGAAATCATGCCTCAGATGGAATAAAGACCTTGAGAATTGAACCACCAATTATGTGTAAGTTGTGGTGATCTCAATCTTGTCTCCTTGGAAGTAGAAGTGGTAGTTGGAGAGAGAAAACTAAGATATGTTGAAGATCATAACCTTAGTTTTACTAAGGTTTACTATTAACTCTCAAAAGTCACAGAACTTGAATAGGGCATCAATCCACATATGCAACCCCTCTAGTGAGGAGGCCAGGTGGATCACGTTGTCGACAAATAAAAATAGAGAGATCAAGATGTGGTGTAGAAGACAATTGCCACCCCCTTGTATGTGCTCCCTTAGAAAGGACTCAACTCATCAATGTAGATCCTAAATAGAGTAAGCTAGGGGGAAACCTTATTTGACCCTAATGGTTCTCTTAATGAATTATGAGAGGCCATGAGCAGAGTGAAGTCGACAAGTACCAATTGATATAGTCTCATGATGTCCAACTAAAAGGTCTTTGAAATACCAATGTCGCGTAACCTCTAGAACAAATAAAAAAAAAATTGCTTGAGTGGACTTGGAGAGAAGTACCTTGTGCATAGTGAATATGGCCTTGGGACCTTTTATGCTAGTATGTATAGTTTCTTGGTGGGATCTGGAATTGGAGCTCCTCAAAATTTTCGTGAGCTCATAGAGAGTTCAGGGTTTAATAGGATTTTTCTCATAGTGTTCCCACCAATGACCCTAATGTTGTTGATTGCAACTTCATGAGACATCCTCCAGATCGTTCTCCTCTAGACTGAGTTGTGACATCTGTGTGAGGAAGCCCAAGTGTTGGGTGCGCGTCAGACTCTGGACTGAGTTGTTATGATGTGTGGTCTCTTGTCTACTCCTTTGGACTGAGTTGAGATGACTTGAGATGGTCTCCTGCCTTGTACTCCTTTGGACAGAGTTGAGTCGGCTTGAGATGGTGTCTTGCCTTGTACTCATATGGACTTAGTTGTGTCGGCTTGAGATGGTACTCCTGTGGACTCAGTTGAGTTAATATGTTGAGTGTGACGTCCCTATGGCTGAGCACAGGTGGACATGTCCCTAGTGGTTGAGCACTAGTGGACGTGTGAGATCCTTGCTATATTGTCTAAGAGTAAGATTTACTTGTAACCCTAATTTGTGATGTAAATGGTACAAGTCGGCCCCACCATGTGAAAGATAATTAATATTGTGTATTGATTAATTATATTATTGAGTTAATGAGGTCGGCCCTATTGTGCCAATAGACACACCTTTTGCTGTGTCAGTTCTTGTATAAATAAAGGTGAATCCCCATTGAGGATTACACACTCTCACTTGTCATCTCAGAATTTCAACAAGTGCATGTACAATTGAAGTGTGCACCTCTCTTGGGCGCTAGTTTCTAGGTTTTGGTAAGCACCCTCTTGTGTGATAGGTCTATGGTGTTGGGGGATCTTCACTTGAGAATATGGCAAAGGATTGCTGGGTATTTCCCTTGTTTGAGAAGGGTTTTCCCAGGATACTTCTTGTGCATGGTTATTCTTCTTGTGATCTTGGTTATTGCAACACTTGTGTATGGTATTTTTGCATTGTTTATGGTTCAAGTACATGCTAAATGAAATAAACTACATGTGCATGAGCTAAGCATCTTAAAATTCAACACCTAAGTGTCTAATTTGCTATCAAAACCAAGTCGTGGGTCTTGATAATCCCAAACCTTGTTTTCTATCCCTAGTACATAACTATCACAAAACCAAAGGTACATATGTCCTCCCTCATGGTTCACCTCATAGATATTTCTAAATACCACTTTAGACTCTTCCTCTCAATTTTAGCAAGAAAGCTCTGACTACCACTTTCCATTAGTAGAGACATGATTCCAAAAGGTGTCACAATATATCTTACAATATTGCCTTTTGGAACCCATTTCCACTTGGGATAAATCCACTCCAAACACCCATTTATCCAAAACTCTTTATATGTTCACTAACATTGGCCCCAAAAGTCAACAACAAACATTTAGGAAATGCAATATTTTTGCAACTAAATAATAAGGTAGTTCATGAATGTTGAGTCATTAAAAAAATGCACATTAAGCGTCTCATGACCATTAGGTAGGAAAATGCCCCTAGTTTGATAATGCATCCTAGTAGCGTGAAGGGAACAATGGTTTTACTAAATTATCCATACAATGATATACATTTGTATCGCATTGGTTAATGCCATTAATAATTACCTAACATCTTATTTACCATAAGAAATATATTGTTTCGAGTTGGAGAACAAATTTGAAGATCTAGGTTGCATTCTTATAGAATCACAAATCACGACTAAGGCTTATTGGCCTACAATAATGAACACATCCTTAGCTTGTTAAGGAAAATAGAACACACACAACAAATGTGTGTATAGTCACAAAAAATCTATGACAATGAAGCATGCCACACAAAGCATCACAATTCAAAGTGCAAATACAACATTCAATATTTCATTAATTGCAATTCATGTATACAACTTCTCTCTCACACATTATTTATCAAGACCTTTCCTATTTATATAATATAATTTATATCATATACAAATTACATTAGTTATACATATCATAAGCTTCCATCTCTTCAACTTCTCTCTTGACTTGTTTTGCTACATCTTCTTGGTGATCTCTTTCGATTCATCTTCTACTATCTTTACAACAATGTGAGATGTGGCCATCAACTTATAATCCATCTATGCGATGTTCTTTAGTATCCCTTATCTTATAACCTTGTAGAATAGCTTGAGACCTCACAACCCAACCTTACGATATAACTTGGGGCCTCATAAACCAACCATGAGGGGAACCCTTATGTTAGCAACTTAATGAACCTAACCTTGTGATTGAAAAACATGACCCTATTGGTCAGTCTACAACCTAACCTTGTAGAGATTTTATGGTCTCACAACCCAATGTTGTGATTCCCATAACATTAATAAATCCACAACTTATTCATATTTTATTGTATCCTTGCAAATCACATTTTACTGACAAAAACATCTTAGCCCTTAGTGTAATTAATTTGTCATCAAATCCCACCCTCTAAAGGAACATTATTTGACATTTGTAAACCTTGAGACTCACTGTGGATTATGGATCTTCAACATTATTTCAGCATGCATGAGTTCTTCGCGGAAACCTTTGAAATGCCTTAGAACCATGTAGAAGTATTGGAAATCTAACTTTATTGCAAATTAAAAAATCTCACCTCAACCTTGTGGTTTCTCGAGAACTTTTAGCCCTCTGAAATATGAAAGTATAACAACAATATTTAACTTCTCTTCAACCCAATTTCATCTGGCAGACCAAGAAAACAAATACCATTAAAGTGTACTTCAATACCACAAATCTACAACGCTTAGGGCAAACTTTCCAAGCACATAATAGATCTGGGTTGTCTTATTACAACATATTTTAACAACAATAAATATGCTTTCTTATATTCTAGATTATGTGTTAAATCATTTAACCAATTCAGAGCTATGTTATGTCAAGTCAACATGAACAACTAACATAGAATATACCTGATCAAGAAGATAGAATACATTAAAATTTAAATATGCAAGTACACAATATTTGGACAATTGAACTTCATATATATATATATATATATATATATATAAGTTGAAGTACATGTACATACCAATAACTTATCACAAGTTAGTACACGTCAAGCTCTCCAAAACCTAGTTAGAGAAACCATAAGAAAACCTTGGCCACCAACTCCTAGCTAAGAATCACTCTTAGTTAAAATTGGTTACTCCACCGAAGATCCTCAACAAGATGGCATCAACATCGACTAGTCATCCTTGGCACATACACTTGCATCCCACAAGTGTTCAAAGACATCTCCTTCTCTCTCCTCCACAACAAGCATATCAAGTAATACTAGGTTTTCTAAATGCCACAAGACCCTAGTCTTCTTCTCTCACAAGAGATACAATATAAAATGTTTCCTTTGTTCCTCTAGAGTTTATTCCAAACCCTAGTCTTCTTTGTCTCCTTAGGGTTAAACCTTAACCCTATTATTCCCTTGAAATCCCCTTCACAGCCCTAGTGTTTAAGACAAAGAAAGCAAATACACATGAAGAAGAGTACAAGAAGACAAGCTCATCCTAGCTCTCATTGTTAAATTTGGCAGCATCGACAATCATTCGCCAATGAGAGGCCATATGGGCCACCCTGAGGCTAGCCAGAGAGATTTGGAGAATCAACCAGTCTTGTGAGGTATTGACAAA
>JASDQU010688049.1:10528-21941 GCA_032191745.1 Picea mariana
ATATACAGTGTGTGATTGCCTTTGAAATAAGAAAACTTCCCTGGATTGACAATTCATGTGACACTTGATTGTTTTAATTAATAAGCAATTATAGTGACCAACATTTTGACGCCGTTGCCGGGAAAGTCAATTATAGATTTCAAAAGAATTTACATTTTTCTTTTAGATGTACAGATTGCATGAGAGGACGCGGACCCCCTAAGGAAACTGACCCTACGGGTGGCAAGGGCAGAGGAAGAGGAGGAAGAAAGACTTTTATCGACTAGATTATATCAAAATCTAAATTTGTTGTTCCTCAATGACCAAGCTCTCGAAAACCAAAGCCTCAACCTTCCTTTCAAGCGAACTTTGAAACGGAGACAGTTGAAAAACCAGCAGATGACATTGAGGATTGAGCAAGTGCAGTAGGGGAACAGACAGAAGAAACCATGGATGGATATAATGAAGAACTGCACCATGAAGAACAAGTAGGTCTTGAAGCAGAGGTAAACGATGAAAACTCTTTTTCTACCTAAGGATTTCCTTTTGGTGATCTTCTTAGAGGAGTAGCTCCCAGGAAGAATATTCCACTTTCGGCTTTACCTAACTTTCATGGTTTATCTTCTGAAGATCCTGATGAATTCCTTTTCGAGTTTGACATATTATGCAGAAGTTATGATTACATTTCCAATGCTCAAAAATTAAAGCTATTCCCAGCAACATTAAAGGGAAATGCATTAAGATGGTTCATGAGTCTTGGAGGTCATGTAATCACAACATGGGATCAGATGAAACATAAATTTCTACACAAATATCAAGACTATTTTTGAACAAGAGAAAAAAGAGAGGAACTAGTCAAGATGATACAGAAAGAGGATGAAAATCTGGAGGACTTTGTGGAAAGGCTACAATATAATCTACAAAGATCCAATCACCCCGATGTAAGTAAAGATATTCTTAAAACAATATTATTAAAACGAGTAAGGGATGACTATCTAGATATGTTGAATATGCTTGGAAAAGGGGACATATCTAAAGCATCATATGATGAAATTGTTAATCTCTGTAAAAGATGTTCAAGAGGAGCTGCAAGGAATAGATCAAACAACAGGGATACCACATTTTCAAGAGTTCAAAAATCAGCCAGTGGAGGAGAAACAAGAGATGAAATAGGTAATCTACTTGAGGAATTTAAAACTGAAATGTTAAGTTCTTTTGCTTCACAAATTGACACTTTGCAGATTCAAAAGAAACAAGCCGAAGTAGAAGCAGCTCTGTCCATCTTTTGTTCCAAATGCAGAGATAAGCACCCACGAAGGGAATGCCCATTGGACAAAAATTCAATTTGCACCATTTGTGATAAGGATCATGAAACTCAACAATGCCCTTCTTTACCAGGAATCAAAGCAGCATTACAACCAACTGATGAAGAAGCTGAAGCTGTCTATCTGTTGACATAGAGAAGGCAATGGAAACCATGGGGACAAGGTATGAATCCTAATATGTCATTTACATCTTCTAATCGTTGGAGTAATTATCCTACTTTTACTCAAGCAAATTACCCTCCCTTCAATCAAATGAATTACCCACCCATGCAACAAACAAACCCTCCCTTTGTAGACCCAAAAATATGGACACCTTGGCCTTCACAACAACAACCTTACCTTAACCAATGGAATCCAAATTGGAGAAGTCAACAACCCTCATTCCCAAATCATTTTCCTCAATTTCAATCACAATTTCAACAACCACTCTCTTTACCATCAGGTACTCCAATGAAGAATCAAATCATGAGGCCCCAACTACCTATACAACCTAACCCTAACCCCAATAATAAGGCTGTGCAGTGCATTGATATTCAAAACCAGCCTATACTTACTCTTTTCCCTGCACAATGCAATGATATTCATTTACGATCTGAGAAAATAGTAGAACCTACCATTGATGATGTTACCTCCTCTGTTTCCGATAAAGAAGAGATTAAAAAGCACGATTTACCTAAAGAGGTACAATCGTCCTCAAACACTGTTGCTGAAACAGGAAAACCACCATTCCCTGAGCATTTAGCTTTGACTAAAACTCTTGAGCCACCTAATTTCAATCTTCTAGGGGAATTACAAAATCTCTATGTCAAAACTCCACTATTACAAGCACTAAGAGATGTACCAATTTATGCCATAACTATGCAAGACATTTGTGTTAAGAAACCCAGTAGGAAAACTAAAGATCCCCTCACAGTTCATGTCATGGGTGATTTGTCTGCACTAATGTCAGGTAAAGCTCCTCTACTTAAATATGGTGATCTCGTCCATCCTACTGTCACAGTTCAAATTGGAAAAACAATAATTCCTCGAGTTCTGGTAGACTTAGGCGCTGCTATCAATATTATGACTCTTGAAACTTTACAACTGTTACAACTAAAGAATGAAATTAGAGATACCCCAACCATTCTAGAATTAGCTGACCCTTCTACAATCAAACCGAAAGGAGTCATTGAAGACCTAATCATCTCAGTTGAGTCGTGGAATTATCCAGCTGACTTTGTGGTATTACAACCTAAAACAAAGTTGGGGGGTCATCCTCTAATTTTGGGCAGGCCTTGGCTAGCCACAGCAGAGGCCTTTATCAGCTATAGATCTAGTTCAATGACAATTTCCAATGGATATGAGACCAAACAACCTACTCTCTACCCTCACGCTACACCCTTGATTAATAATGACAATTCTTTATGGGTGGACTTTGATGATCAAACTACTATCTTGACTATCGGACAAGCCTTAAGCCTTAAAGATGCTACTGATGATGAAGTAATTAATAATTTTATTTGTGAACCCTCCTCTGTGACTCCAAAAACACATAATCAACTAGCTTCACTTTTGGAGTTAGATACCCAGGAAAACCTTAACACTGAAGACATACCTCAAACATCATCTACCATCTCTTCTAAAAGTATACCAGTAGAAATTGAACCTGGCAAAACACTGAATATAAACCCCAACTTGACAGTTGTTGAAACACATCAATTAATGAAGTTACTTCTTGAACATAAGGAAGCATTCACATGGGACTATACAGATATGAAAGGAATCTCTCCTGAATTATGTACTCATCGTATCTATATCAAGGAAGATTTTCGACCGATCTGCCAATCTCAACGACGAATGAACCCTAATTTAAGAGAAATTCTTAAAGAGGAACTTCAAAAATTATTTAATGCAGGGTTTATATATCCTATATCTGAAAGTGAATGGGTTTTCCCGTTGTTAATAGTTCCTAAGAAAAATAGGAAATGGAGAGTGTGTGTAGATTATAGAGCCTTAAATAAAGACACTCAAAAAGATCACTTTCCGTTACCATTCATTGATCAGGTGTTAGATAGTTTGGCAGAGAAGAAATTCTTCCCTTTCTTAGATGGTTTTAGTGGGTATAACCAGATCAAAATTGCACCCCAATACCAATATAAGACCACTTTTACTAGCCCATGGGGAACTTTTGCTTATAGAGTCCTCCCATTTGGACTATGTAATGCACCAGCAACCTTTCAAAGAGCAGTTATAGGAATCTTTTCTGATATGATTAATGACTCTATGAAAAATTTTATGGATGATTTTACCCCTTATGGTGTCTCTTTTGAGGAAAAACTACAAAATCTTGAGAGAGTACTTAACCGATGTATATAAGCCCACCTCTCCTTAAGCACAGAAAAATATCATATGATGATAAGTGAAGGAGTGGTACTTGGACATTTTATTTCATCTCAAGGAATTCAGGTGGATCCATCCAAGATACAAGTCATTAAAGACCTTCCTATTCCCAAAACCCAAATAGATGTGAGAAGTTTCTTAGGACATGCTGGATACTATAGAAGATTTATCAAAAAAAAATCCAAAATAGTTTCTCCTCTGTTTGTGTTACTTATGAAAAATGTTGAATTCAAGTGGACTAATCTTTGCCAAGAAGCATTTGATACACTCAAACATCAGTTATCTACAGCTCCTATTTTAAGAGGACCTGATTGGACACTTCCCTTTCATATATCCTGTGATGCTTCAGATATTGAAATAGGAGTTGTCTTGGGACAAGAAGAAAATCATCTCCCTTATGCTATCTACTTCATTAGCAAGAATATGAGTCTTGTTGAACTTAACTATACAGTTACCGAAAATGAATTTTTAGCAGTTATCTATGCTATTAATAAATTTTGACATTACATCACTGGCTATTCTACTTTTTTCCATACTGATCACTCAGCTATCAAATATTTAATGAAAAAATCTGTCACAAATGCTCGAGTCACCAGATGGTTACTATTGTTACAAGAATTTAATATTACAATTGTAGATAGACCAGGAAAAGAAAATGTAATTGTTGATTACCTTTTTCGATTAACACCCGATGATAATACTCCAGTAGATGATTCCTTTCCTGATGAATATTTATTTGCAGTATTTGCTCACTCACCATGGTATGCAGACATCGCTAACTATTTTGTTGTAGGGAAGTTACCACCACACCTATCCCACCGAGAGAAAAGAAAAATCATTCAACAAAGTGCTCGGCATAGCTGGATAAGTGGGTGTCTTTTCCACACAAGACTTGATCAAGAAATCCGAAGATGCATTAGAAAAGATGAGGTTTATGATTTACTAAAATCTTGTCATGATGGCCCTTGTGGAGGGCATTTTGCTGATAAAAGAACAACACATAAAATTCTCAGGATGGGTTATTACTGGCCCTCACTTTTTAAAGATGCAAAGAAATATGTTCGGGCCTGTGATAGCTGTCAAAGAATGGGTCAACCTAATCATAGAGATGAAATGTCATTAAATCCTCAAGTAGTACTCGAACAATTTGAATGATGGGCCTTAGACTTTGTAGGACCCATTAACCCTCCATCCAATCAAAAAGTTTATATAGTGGTTTGCACAGATTATATGACCAAATGGGTGGGGGCTAAAGCACTCCATAGAGCTACTGAAGAAGTTGTTCTAGAATTTTTATTTGAAGATATCTTTATCAGATTTGGAGTGCCTAGAGAATTAGTCACAAATGGAAGACCTCCTTTTACTTCTCATGGTTTTAAAGCCATCATTCAAAAATATCATATTCATCATAGAATGAATAAAGCATACCACCCCCAAGCCAATGGATAGGTGGAAAGCACAAATAAAGTAATAGAATCCATTCTCACAAAAACAATGAAGGAAAATAGGAAGGATTGGTCTCAAAGGCTCCCTGAAGCATTATGGGCTTACAGAACTACCTAGAGAAATACTACAAGATTCTCCCCCTATGAATTAGTTTATGGAAAAAGTGTTGTCTTTCCTGTGGAATTTGAAATCAAAACCTTAAGGACTGATTTATCTGTTAACCTTGATTTGACTGATGCACAAATAGCTAGGTTGCAACAGCTTAATGAATTCGATGAAAAAAGACTAGATGTCATTCACCAGACAACTATAATTCAACAACAAAGAACAAAATGGCATGATAAAAACATCAAGCATAAGCAATTCCAAAAAGGTAATTGGGCTTTATTGTATGATTCTTAGTTTAAAGAATTTCAAGGGAAACTACGTACAAGATGGCTAGGACCTTACAAAGTGGATATTGTTTCCCCCAATGGAACAGTAAGGCTCCTAAAAATTGATGACTCTAAAACACCGTTATTAGTGAATGGTCATCGGCTCTGTCTGTACCAGCGCCCCATTTCCAAAGAAGATTTTAAGGCCACATGCGTGGCAGATTCACATTATCTCTTTTTAGAGGAGCCTCCTGCCCCTCATTGCATTCAATTTTTCTGAATTTTATTTCTTTAGTATTAGATTAAATTTCTTTTACTAATAATCCCTGTCAAGGAATGGCATGTTATAATTGATTCTTTTGCAGATTCTCAATATAGAAAAGGCCTACCAAGAAAGGACAATCTTACTACAAGCAGATCCAAGCTTCATTTTTTGAAGCATTGATCCCTCTTTCTTCAATCCATTCATCTTCATTACCCATTCAACATCCCCATCATTCATCCCCTTTCATTTTCTTTCCTTTCCATTTTTCCCATTGCTGAAACACCACTCTTCAGCAACATTTTTCCTCATTTTCCCATTGCTGAAACACCACTCTTCAGCAACATTTTTCCTCATTTTTCCCATTGCTAAAACACCACTCTTCAGCAACATTTTTTTCCTCATTTTCCCCATTGTTGAAACACCACTCTTCAACAACATTTTTCCTCATTTTCCCCATTGCTGAAACACCACTCTTCAGTAACATTTTTCCCCATTTCCCATTGTTGAAACACCACTCTTCAGCAACATTTTCCCCATTTTCCCCGCTGCTGAAACACCATTTCTTCAGCAATATTTTCCATTGTTAAAATATCACTCTTCAGCAAACATTTTTCCATTCTTTTCCTGTTGTTGAAACACAATTTTTCCAGCATTTCCTGTCAATAAAAACATCTTTCTCAGCTCTTTCGCTCTTACTTCTCCTATTTTCATACAGTCTGTCCTTTCACTACTTTCTCCCATGATTAAACAAACCCTTGATACAATTTCTTTCATAAATCCAAAGTCTCTCCTATGGTTACTGTAGATATATTATGGACAGGCACTATATTTTTCGAAGTATGAATCAAAGGAAAAGATGAGGTATGTAAACTTTATATGTAAATACAATCAAACTATGGCTAATGAGAAGATCTCGATTCATTATTATCATTCACTTAAAGCCACTATTTTTATAGCCCTAGTTGGGGGGGAGAAATATCGAAACGTAATTCCATCATTTCACACTAACTGACTACTGTCACTTCTTTTTACCCATCATTTCATTTTTTTTCACCATCATTTGCATGCCCTCATCCGCAAAACTTACTCTGTTCGGGTGTGGTTACTTAACTCTTTCGATGTGCATTCTACTGAGTTGAAGAGCCATGGGAGGTCATGTTATACAATACAAACCCGCCACGACAACCCCGCTAGAATTGTATCCAGAAGTCTACCAAATGTTTCAGCAGACAGGTTGGCTGGGTTATTTTCAGAGGCTCCAGGGATTTGATCAACAATAGGTTCTTCAATTTGCTCGGAATCTTCAACAAGACCATTCTATTGTTCAAGGGGTTCGGATTCCAGTCATAGAGGATGATATCGCACAGATTTCAGGTCTTCCCTTCACTGGCATTCGCTGGTTCAGCCGTAAACACATTATCCTTAATGCCCAGTAGGATTTTCTCTTGCCAGGAGAACAAGTTGAACCTAAAGGTCGGGGTGTTCGACTTAGCTCGTTGCCGCCTCCTTGGCCGAAAGTTGCAGATTTTTTCAAGCACTATCTTACCTGTGAAGGCCGATACCAGGTAGTTTACCAGTCCGACTTTGTCCTGTTATCTCATTTACGACATGCTAGACTGGTCAACATTCCTTACTATCTGCTCGAATGTCTTAGAAATATGTCGCATTATTGTAAACATTTTCAAAATCCAACCCTTTCCCTCACCCATCATCATCTCGTTCAATTACTCATCCAAAAGGGTTTTACCCAAAAAAACCCTCTCCTAAACAACCCACCCATAAACCCTCAGGAAGCTATTGAGCATCCTGAAAATCCTCATGAAGAGCAACCACAAAACCTTCCTGACTTTCCAGAAATAACTATTAATTCGCCTACAGACCCAATTGATCCATTTAACCCTCCTACCATACCAAGTTCGCCCCACAATTTAACAGAATCATCTACCCCTACTGTTCATATCCTTAGCGATGATTCTGAAGCAGGTAAACCTGATAACCCTCCCTGCCCCATCACTGAAGGAAAACCCACACGCAAAAGAAAGAAGCAAACTACTACTCTTCCTTAATTTTTACCTAAAAAATGAACGAGGGCTTCAACAAAAGTAGCGACTACTGCCATTACTCTAAACCCCCAACCCATTTTGCTAAAAACCCATACACCTCCACCCTCCCAAATCTAGGAATTTTTACCTGTTCAACCCACGGGCACTGAAACACAAGAACCAGAGGCCCAAGGTGTTGCGACATCATTTTCTTTACATCAAGTAGTTGTCACACAAGAACCAGCTACTCATTCAGTAGCTGAAACACAAGAACCAACTATAGCTATTACACAAGAACCAGCTACAGCTGAAACACAAGAACCAGCTACTGACTTCATTCCTGAAATACAAGAATCAGATGACATGAGTGTTGCAACAGTAGCTGTTACACAAGAACCAACTACTCATTCAGTAGCTGAAATACAAGAACTAGCTACAGCTGAAACACAAGAACCAGTTGCTAACCTTATTCCTAAAATTCAAGAATCATACGCCCAGGGTGCTGAAACACTATTTTCTTTACATCAAGTAGCTGAAACACAAGAATCAGCTGTTGATTTTGTAACCGCTCCACAACCAGCTTCTAAGGTTGTGACCATTACACAAAAACCAGTCACCCCTCTTGACACACCGATGACAGATCAAAAACCAGAACCAACAATGGCTTCTCTCTTACAAGAGAATGAGTTTATAAGATCAGAACTAGAATCTTACAAGCAAGAGCTGGTAATGGTAAAGGAAGCCTATGACAGGGAACCTAATTTGTATACCTTAGCTTGTGTGGTGACCATGGCAAAGAAAAACACAAAAGATGATCAGTATAGAGAGTATATGTGCAGCCAATGTGGGGATATTTATGATAAAGCAGGCTACAAAGTGGTTCAAATCCCAATACTTGGAGCTTCCCCTGCACCCACGACTTTTGCAGTTAAAAAAAAAGAACACCCTACTGTTACACAAGAACCAATAGGACCTTCAAAAATTCCAAAAAGAAAAGCTAATCTACAAGAACCCTGGCCTACAACAATTGTTAAATCCGAAGCTTCTATTTTCATTAGTAAAGTTGTTCAAACTCTTCCTGTTGATGAATCTGCCCCTCCTGTCAAGATCAGTACCTCTACTTTTGTGGATCAAGCCACTCAGACTCTACCACGGCCTACGACTTACGATGTTGAAACACAAACTCTGCCTATTGATGATCCTGCCCCTCCTGTCAAGATCAGTACCTCTACTTTTGTGGATCAAACCACTCAGACTCTACCATGGCCTACCACTTACGATGCTGAAACACAAACTCTACATATTGATGAACCTACCCCTCCTGTCAAGATCAGTACCCCTACTCTTGTGGAATAATCCACTCAGACCCTACCTTAGCCTACCACCTGTGATGCTGAAACACAAACTCAACCATGGAATGAGCAGGTAATAATGGACAAATGGAAAAAGGAATCTGCTATTACACAGGATAAAAGTCTGCAGGAGCACAGACTACTTTGGCTAAACCACATATATTCAAACTGGGAAGCTTTGGAGCAAACACGCCAAGAATCTTGTGCCCATAAAAAGAAGAATAAAGATTTAAAAGGAAAATTGTTCCTGATGTTTGATTTGGTACAAAAATTGTTGGCTGCTAGGAAACCATCCTCAAATTACTCTATTTTCCTTATAAAATGACTTGCATTCTTTCAGATTAAATCAATTAAAGAAGGAAGACCCTATGCAGTGTTAAAAACAGAAGATTTTGTTCAAACTTTTGCAGAAGCCTCTACTACTGATCAACATCTATTATGTGAGGTATATCTTCATAATGAAGCCATTCCTGAGAACAGACAGCTTAATCTTAACCCTCTTGTTGGTGATATCTAGATTTGGGCACTTGTCTCCTTCCTTACCAACCACATTACGTGGAAGAATGATTTTCTAGCTACCAAGCATAATGAAAATAACTGCCTCCTCTAGATACAGCCAGAACAATAGAACGTTGCCACCTTTGTTGCAGAATATTACCAATTTTTTAAGAAACCAGGGATGACTCAATACATAAGGCAACTACAGGAAATAGTACTCCAAGATTGTCAACAATTTATTAAATCCACAGAGACTGTTTCCCTAAAAGAAAATAACATGTTTTGGCAACAATCTTTTGAGAAAAGGCAGGAGCACAATCCCTTTAGTCCTACCAATCTTGAGACAACAATCTCCCAGGTACCTAGTTACATCAAATGTGTCCAGCAATGTGCTGAAAATTGGATAGGTTATCAGTTCCATTTTCCCATTCTGTGGATGCCAGCAAAAAAGTATCAAGTTCATCATAAGTTGCCCAAGAAGGTTGAAGCAGCAGCCTGGCAGAGGCTACAACATGTTGAAGAATTCAGAGCCCCAACAAACAATACTTTCTACAGCTACTGCTTAAGTAATTTGCACGCTCAGAGTCGGTATCCAGATTCTGATTCAGATTGAAGTTGACTGAGGACATGCAACCTTTTTAGTTTGGGGGGATGTTAGGACCATATAATGTACCTTTTTTCTCATACTTTTTTCTATCATTACATCCTTTTCCCACTCATATTTAAGCCTACATTATCACCTTAATCCATTTTCCCAAAGGTATATAACGTTTCTTTTCTTTGCTATATGTTTAATTAGTTTTACATGTAATTTTACATTACTCTCATACTTAGCCACTAATCTAGAATATATAGTTACTAAAATAGTTTGAAGACTGCAGTTAATATATTGTTTCTCCTTGAAGACCATGTTGCTGAAACAGTCAAACAGTATGTAAATCCCGTTGCTGAAACATTCTGTGACTTGCGATGTGGAAACAACATTTCACATACCCAGGAAAACCTTAACTTCGAAGACCTACCTCAAACATCAGCTACCATCTCTTCTAAAAGTATACTAGTAGAAATTGAACCTGGAAAAACACTGAATATAAACCCCAACTTGACAGTTACTGAAACACATCAATTAATGAAGTTACTTCTTGAACATAAGAAAGCATTCACATGGGACTATACAGATATGAAGGGAATCTCTCTTAAATTATGTACTCATCGTATCTATATCAAGGAAGATTGTCGACCGATCTGCCAATCTCAACGATGGATGAACCCTAATTTAAGAGAAATTTTTAAAGAGAAACTTCAAAAATTGCTTAATGCAGGGTTTATATATCATATATCTGACAGTGAATGGGTTTCCCTGTTGGTAATAGTTCCTAAGAAAAATAGGAAATGGAGAGTGTGTGTAGATTATAGAGCCTTAAATAAAGCCACTCAAAAAGATCACTTTTCGTTACCATTCATTGATCAGGTGTTAGATAGTTTGGCAGGGAAGAAATTCTTATCTTCCTTAGATGGTTTCAGTGGATATAACCAGATCAAAATTGCACCCCAAGACCAAGATAAGACCACTTTTACTAGCCCATGGGGAACTTTTGCTTATAGAGTCCTCCCATTTGGACTATGTAATGCACCAGCAACCTTTCAAAGAGCAGTTATAGGAATCTTTTTTGATATGATTAATGACTCTATGGAAATTTTTATGGATGATTTTACCCCTTATGGTGTCTCTTTTGAGGAAGCACTACAAAAT